>LD373554.1:41217-85579 GCA_001465055.1 Ptychodera flava
ATTTTATTCAAAGTTGGTACAAGGACATTGACCTATGTCATACATATGCACATCAATCTGTTTTGTGATACGATCCAATATGGCCGCCAGGCGGCCATTTTATTACGGTTTTTTCATGTACAGAGCCATTTCTCAGGCATATCCGCATGTTTTGACCAATTTTATTCAAAGTTGGTACAAGGACATCGACCAATGTCATAGCTTTGCAAATCAATTTGTTTTGTGATGCGATCCAATATGGCCGCTGTGCGACCATTTTGTTACGATTTTTTTCATGTCCTGAACCATAACTCAGACATGTATCAAGCGAATTCATTCAAAAGTATTTTTATCACAGACCTAATGAAGAGGACTCTATCCTCTTTGAGGACCTGTAATCAAAATACCGATTATCAAGTGGGGACTGTGTCATCAACGATGACTTGTATGAATGAATTTTCACTAAAATTGATGTTATAGTAAGTACCAAATAAATACCTTGCATTAAAAATCCATAGTATTTCCTATTTCCGCTTGGTTCGCACAGAAAAAGCCCTACGAGAGACGCTAATTATCCATAGGAGCAGCCCCGACATGTTGAGCTGACCGCAGTCAAGTCAGCTGTGACCCAGCCACGACCGCATAACACAAGCGTATGAATTCTTGTAAAATACTCCCTCTAGTTTTTTCCTAGTAATTATCACTCGTGGAAGGTTTATTCACGGAAAACTGGGTCTGTGCATGTGATAAATATACAATCCCCCCGTCTTGCTCACTCGTGTATCTGCGTCGCTAACTCGTGATTCCCCGTGTAGCGGCCGTATCCCCCTCGCCTACGGCTCGGAGGGTATATGAATGTGTGTGTATGTGCGTGACTATGTATATATGTATCTATGATGTATCTATGTATATATCTATGTATCTTTGACTGTATGTATCCAGCCAAGTACGTCACATGCTGGTGTTTTGCAAAATTGACTGGAAATAATAATGTATATTATATATTATGTGTTACCTATGTGTTTTATTCCATTTTATAGGTGCCATTGGATACGTTGGAAGTAGTATCAACTTGCTGACCTAATTATGAGACATAATTATCAGGATTATACTTGACTAAAATCGATACATTTTGTCTTGGGCCTATACAACCCTGACTAAATAAATACTTCAGAAAACTAAATCTTAGTTTATGTTTCATTTATTTACACACGCTGCCAAGTTTTACAAATATGTCTTAGCTTTGCAGAAACGTTCATTTTCCAGAAAATTTTTCGAAACTCACAAACTATCAATCTTGAATAGGGTCCTACATTGGAGGTTGATGTGCATCAACATGTCATTTATAATTATCCTTTATTCCGTAATGACGTATGAGGCTTTTGCGACTTCAAACGGCGATGACGGTTGATCACAAAATGATAATGTATTTCTGGGTTATAAATTTGATTAGCGTTCGTGAAACATTCCTGATCGAGTTCTAAATACTGAATGTTATTTATATGTTGTTTAAGCACAATGAAAATGATACAATGCCCAGCTAGTTTTACACTACAAGATTTCCTAGCAAATATTGCAAAGTGCAAAGATTCTATGATACAGGATACCGAAAGTTTCAAAGTCTGTCTTTGCCTTTGGGACACAATCCTAATTTGAGTGAATATATCTACCATTTTGCTCAGTTGCAAATATTTGTAGGCTAGAACGCGAGAACGGGAAACAACACTAGTTTGTTGGCGAAATTTTCGTTTCGTGGTTTATCTGTCATTTCTAGGTGTTCGGTTCACTAGGGAGCGAGGAATAACGTGATCTCCGACACGGACTGTCGTGCTTGTATGGCTTCAAAACAAGACTATGAAGATTTCATGGCTTTGGCTGAGGACAGTGGGAGTCGGGGGGATCTCTAGATACTTGCATATTGGGGTGTGCCGCATGAGTTTAAAACATCTAACCATGTATATTCCAAAAATATTACCAATTTTTAGGGATTTCTTTCAAAAAACTTTGGAATGGTCACCTTTATTCTGTTGCATGGGACATTTCCTTTGTTATCGACCCATAGTTAGGAAAGGTTTATGAAAAATTGACCCATATTTGCAGATTTTTTCGTGGAAAAGTGACCCATTCGTGCGGAACATACCCATACACATTTTCTATGGGAGTACCCCCTGGGGGAGTGGAATCGTCAGCTTTAAAGAAAGGGACCAAAATACCGATGAAACAGGGGTTGAGTTCGTGCAAACAGAAAAAGAATTAACGACTGATGCTGGCACCTACCATTTATAAGCTAACTCTAGTAACGGTAATAAAAGTGAAACAGACGTATTGCATCTTGCATTCAATCAGGAGAAATAACAGAAAGAAGCTGTTGTCGTCTAGGCAGACGTGTCTGAGTATTTGTGGAATTCTAGCAAGAAAAAAAGAAACAAACGCTGGCAAAATTTCAGAGCTGACTGAAGCTGGCGAATAACGACGCAAGTCTAAATCAATTATTTTAAACTGAAGGGCATCCTGCAAAATTCGATAATAAAATGATTTTGGTGTTTTTGAAAGCAAGAAAACATGGGCGTATATCAGGCGGTTGGCTCACCTCAAGGAGCAGTGCTGTCCTTAGTTTTAAATGCTGGAGAGTAAATAATAAAAGTAGGAGGGTTATGGTGCGAGCGAGCACAGCGTTTGTGTCATCTCTAGAGAACAAGAACCAGGACGCTGTGGCTAATGGCGAGACGGCGAAATGGCAAAAGAAGGGACTGAACAGAAAATACCGGGAAGGACAGCCAATGTTTTTTCAAAATGACTCTGCGCGTGAAATAGTGACTCTTAAAAAGTGTTTGCAAGAAAAAAGTGACCCTCCCGAATTTCAATGCGCAACAAATATAATAACGACCCACCTCCTGCGTGTCACAGTGAACATCAATAATATTATATTTAACATGCCATTAATAAGGTTCAGGATGTAACGCCATTAGGTGCCTCAACCCACCACATGAGGGCCGTAGCTCTTTAAATTACTGATTTCTACGTATTGGCATATTTATGAAATCAAAATCATCCTAATCATGTGACATTTTGGCAGAAAACTTTGCTCACATAATCATCCCTGTCCATCAAATATCAAATCTCTAGCTCTATTGGCTGGCTTTTATTTACATGCGTATAATTAATGAGGTACAGGATGGTTAAAGGTCGCCAGTAACCGAAAAGTTTGGTGTGCATTTTTAACCCGTACCGGCCATTGTCCAATAGACAAGAGCCCGGTCGGACCGTATACAGGAAAAGATATAGCCATAGCTTTGCTGCATAGGTATAGGGCAGGTCAAAGGTCATAGAAAAATCCGAAAAATAATACTTTAAAATCTTCATCTCAAAACTGATTTGTTCATGGCTTAAGACCTTGATGTTTGCAATGTAGCAACCTTGCCACATGTTATACAAAGGTAATGTACAGAATTTCAATTGATCATGTTTTATAAAATAAGGCTAATTAATTTGAAGGTTCAAATCCGAGATGGCCACAAGAGAAAAGGCTCGCCAAAATATTATTGACGTGGACTTTGACATGTAGGGAATGAGATTAGAGGAGGTCACAAAAACTTTTGAAGGGTAACTATTTTAAGCACAGCGTCATTTTGAAAAATGCCGGCCTTCCGTCCCTTAAATTTCTCCCCCTTCCCTTACTCACACACGGACGCTGTAATAACAGGACAATTGGGAACGAATGGTTCGAGTAATAATCAAATCGATCGCCTGTTTTGCTGTTTGTCTGATTTATTTAATTCTATATCTATTTTAGTTTTTTTTATTATTTCTTTATTAATATATGAAATTATGCCAAATTAAAGTGTACGAAAGCGCAAAACGGTGAAATGAGGAAATAAACAAACTAATAATAAATTCATAAATAGATGAAGAAAAAGGAAACAGAAATATATAGAATGAAATAAATCAGATAAACAGCAAAACAGACCGCCAATTCGATGTATTTCTCGTGTCACTCGCTCCTCACTGTCATGTTGTTACAGCGTCCTTCATGCGCCCTCCCCCAACGTGTAACAGTCTACATAAAGAACATTTAAACCCTTTCTCTTGCGGCCATCTCGGATTTTAACCTTAAGATTGTCCTTATTTGTATAAAAATAATTGATCACTGAAAATTATGTATTTAACTTTGTAGACCATATGGCCAGGTTGCTTTTTTGCAAATATCATGGTTTTAAGCCATGTCAATGTTAAAAGTGTTATTTTTCAGAATATACTGTGACCTTTGACCCGCCCTATACTCTGTAGCTAAGTTGTGGCTATGTTTTATCCTATGCACAGGTGTATATTGAATAATGGCAGCATGGGATGAAATGCTCAACTTTCAGGGTTACTGGTGACCTTTGATCCCCATATAATCCTGTCCTCATTAATTACACATATAAATAACTGTAGGCCAGAGGTCCAATAGAGTTGGAGGTCTGACTTTTTATGGACAGGGATAATTATACAGCCAAGGTCTTCTGCCAAAATGTCACGTGACCCAGATGACCTTTGACTTCGATTTCACAATATGCCTAGCAATCAGTAACTTCAAGAGCTACAACTCTCGTAAACACTTTTCAAGGGTCGCTATTTTACGCGCAGAGTCATTTTAAGAAACACCCGCCTTCCCTTTCGATAATTTCTTTCCGTTACCTTATTTCGCTATTTCGCGATTTCGTCGATAATAATTTGCCGAATTTAGTTTTTAGTTTCTCTATTTATTTATTCATTTGGCTCAAGTGTATTTGTCCCCTCAACAGAACGAAAACAAGAACTTAGAATCTGTTCCATTTCAAAGCGAAAATCAAGGCTGGACTCAGTTATCAGGTCGATAACTGTTGAAGAAGACTCCTCATTCAACATTGTTACTCAAAAGCTGTCCCATCAATGCTTGATCTTATTTGTTTCTCCGAGGAAGAATAATGATTTTCGGGTACACATACTTGTATAAATAGGTAAAATTCCCAGACTTTGTGAATTTGAGTCGCGGTCATTTCGTTTTGTTCCCAGAAGGGTCAATGAATTTCTCAATGTTATGCTGACAGTGTCACATAGTAAATATACAGGTATCAATATATCTGTTATACAGTGTGCTTGCTTGGTATACGCTAAACAATAAATTGTAAAAAACGTGTGATAACAGAGTGCAAACACGCCTGTGTTTTTATCAAACTTTCCTGCAGTTATTAAGACAATGAAAGCTCTTGGAGGATTTACAAAATGAGTTACGACGTCCCCTCTTTGGTGTTGAAGACAGGTCACAACGTCAATGCTGTCTCTGATATTGCAAAGACCAATGCCATAATTGGTAACCGTGATGAGATAATCCAAAAATGTATATAGTAAAAATATTAAATGTTTTTATTTAAGGGAATCTTAAGCATATCAAATGCTAAACTGTAATGTAGCTGAAGTAATTTTGTTTTCCTGGAATTATCACGAAACAGAAAGTGGAACAGGTCAAATTATGAGGTTGGCAATTTTGTAAAAGGGCATTTGAATAGACAAAAATGGGACCACACATGAAAAAATCGGTTTTCCAAAAACTTTTCATTTGTGATGCCTGTGCTATTCATTTTTCATAGAGTATTTGAATCAGGGCTACTGATTTTTTCCCATATAGATTGATGTATGTATGGAGAAAATGAAATTTAAAATATCATGTTGCCTGACTTTAAATATCTAACTTAAATTTACAGATGGGGCGTTTGCAGAGAATCTATTAGACACTCACTAAATACTTATCTGAAGAGATGGGTAGAGCCTAAAATATATACTTTACCGACACGATGATCGTGTCGATAGCGTGAGGGTTTTACCTATCGACACGAATGTCATGTCGATAAACGTGTCTTTTTACTTATTTACACGATGATCGTGTCGATAAGAAGCATTTCCCCGTTATTCACACTATCATCTTACCGGTAAGCCAAAAATCCCATAATAGACACAATCATCATGTCGACACGTAGTTTTTCCTACTTATCGACACAGTGGTCGTGTTATCAGCGATTATCAGCATTACCCACTTATTTGCATGATCATGGTGTATATGAGTAAGAAAAACTACGTATCGACATGGTCATCTTGTTGATAAATAAGAAATATCGACACGATGATCGTGTCGATAAGAAGCTTTTTCGGCTTTTTTGCACGATGATCGTGTCGATACGCAGCTTTCCTTACACGATCATGATCCTTTGTTTTTTAATGATCATCAAACACAGCAAATAACGGTCATGTTAATGTCTCATCGAGCAAGCATAAGGCAAAATTGAGATCTCAAACTCTATTTCATTGGTTGTTTATTTTGAATCCACTATTAGAGTTTAGCTGGCTGTGATATCACAGCGGTGCAAGTGGCAGATACCGAACACGCACGGGTCAAGGGTCACTGCCACAGTACCGATGCAAGCCAACCGATATTTTTTTTTTTTGGTAGTTTGACAGCTATCGGTGTTGCTGATTTAGCTCACAAAATAATAGATTAATCTTTGAATAAATCAACCTGTACCTACTGTGTCACTGACTATCCACGACTCATCTCCTACTCCTGGTAACTGCCCCGACTGTGACAACAAGTATTTTTGACCGCTTTTTTGCAGTGTTTGGGTCTTAACCATTATTGCAAAGTGGTACTTATAGGTAATGTACTATATCCAGTTGTAGATGTCCATATATGTAATTAAGAGTACTCAATGTTCAATGTTCAGTTACAGATCGGCACACTTTTAATAAATGTGACCAGGACTAGTTTGTAACTTGAGTTTCACATCACCCTTTTGTGACAATTTTCAAGTGCCACAAAAGGGTGACGTTATGGCCTGAATGTATGGGTTTATCAGCCCATGCAACATAAGACTTGTCATATGCCGTCCTGCGTTTTTTCCTGTCATGATATTACACTTGCACATCACTTTTCACTGACAATACAAATGCAAGTGTGAAACACAGTTGTTTTTATTTAACCCCTTAATAAAAATGTTTCTGTATTTTGTTCCCAATAAATTCTTGTTGAGCTTAAGTCCATGTTTTGAGACATTGTTGTAGGAGAGCATAAAGGGACAACGTTTTGTCTCCCATCGTGATCTCATTCCGCTTGAACAACACTCTAACAATATAAATGCAAGTACACAACATTGGTGGTATTAATGTGTCACTTGATGAAAAAATGTTTCTGTGGTTTGTGGTCAAACTTCAAGCCAGGAGTTGTTGAAAATTGTCTTGAGGGGTGGCTACGCAAAAGTTTTTTAAATGCAAGAAGCCATTTTTCCTACCTCCTTACCATAATCACGGCTCCCTTATGACTCTTGTGTAAATCAAGTTTGATCTGATGAGCACTGTATTATGCATAATATAGTGCTTTACTGCTGACATATTACCATCCTTTGATATGTTATAGCATTTTATAAATAAGAATAGAGTTTTTTTTCTGTATTTACCAATTTAACAAGTCAGATGGTGAAGAAAAATTTGAAAGATTTTGCAACACTTTCGTGTAGTTTCTAATTGAAAATATTCTTACCCACAGGTACCTAAATATCAGTAGTGACATTCACTAGGTGAGAAATACCTTCTCTGGCGGCCATTTGAAAAATGGCCGCCATGGCAGCGCTTGAGAACATTTTCAATGGCATTCGTTCAATACATACTAAGACACATCTGAGCTGAATTTGGAGCTTTTATCAAAAATGCACAATGGACTTGTTATTCCGCACCATAAAAAGTCACAACATAATGTAAATAGTCTCCAAGATCTTTAACGATGTCAAACTGTGGTTTCACAATACACAGTACAAAGTAGATGTTTCTAATGCGTGATCAAGAAGCATACATTTTTTATCACGACAATGCTGAAAAATTACTCTGTAATGATAGTCGATATACTTGGTATATATTTATATCAAATTGTACCATATTTTTTATAAAATTGTACAAATTTTAATCTACTTTGTTTTGCATCTTTCCTATTGTTTTTGTATATAAGCACTAAATGCTTCAGTACATGTCCCCTAAAAATGAGTAGCCCACTCCTCGTCTCCACATTTTTGAGTGACCTCACTGATTAATACGACCCCCTGGCCATACAAAATGATAGCTCATTACACAATGTTTCTGGACAATGAGGAGCACTGTACATGTACAGATATTTACAAAACCTTCAATTACAAGAGGAAAGCTTCATATGGTGGTATTAGGGATAAACGATATAATAGTCTTGAAGCTCTTAAGGAATGTAAAACACTTTCAAAATACTCTTCCATGCATTTTACTGGGGACGTATAGAGACTATAATGTACTGACATTATTTTCTTGGTTGTTTTACAGCTCACAAAACTTGAAAAAGTCATGCCAGTAAAGCAATTGTATGTAAAAGTACACGTCTCATATAAATACAAAGGTATTACATTTTACCGCAATATTGATCACGGTTTTACTTGACATGTATGTTAATACCACGTCATAGTGGTATGATTACTGTACGTTCTTGTCACCAGACATCATCAGCAAAACAATTACTCTATTTCCATCAAGTACTGCACTCTCCGTTGTGAAGGGACCATGCTCGAGGTATTATAAATGACGATTTTCACACTGTTTGTATATACAGGGTGTTTTGAAGGTCATTCTCCCTCACCCATGACCCGACTTTAAAATAGCTTAGAACATTCTACAGGTCATGTGTTTAAGGTCATTGTCCTCTATGACTTTGAGTTCAATTAGTCATGTTCAGAACTTTCTGGAAAGTCATGTTTACTGTAAGTTAAGATATTTCAGAACATTAATTAGCATATCAATGGACATCAAGATTATTCTTTTATTCTCGAGATGTATCTTTTAGTATAAGTACGGGATGGTACAGGTTTTCAGTAAGACTGTTAGGGATTACGTCTCAGTGTTTATTTCAAGACTTTTCAAGACCACAATCACACTGGACTTATTCTGTGAATTCTGTAAGCCTACCCATCAATTTGCTTGTCTGCTCAACTCTGGAGACTAATCAGGGAGTTTGTGCCGTCCCAGCTGAGATAAGTGACCTGTAAACTTTAACAGTTTGTACTTTATCACTTGACTTGGTGATTAGTTTTAATAGAATTTATTTTAAAGAAAATTGTTAACTTCAACTTTTTTTCTGTCGTAACAAGGGATACAATAGCATCTGGTTCAATACGCGGTTTGGGTCCTGAAGGTCAATGCATGCATTGACCTTCGTTGCTGTATTTCGATCTACAAGTGACATGTTGCCGTTTAAGTAGGAATGACCCGAAAATAGGCTTAATTCTATACGATACATGATTTCACGATGGCCCATGCTTTACACGTAGCACGGCTGGGAGTGTATAGGTCAGTCCAAAGGTAGACCTATCATTGGGGGACGTTTCCATCTAAGAAAACAATGCATATTCAATGCACATTCACTCCTTGAAATAGGGGTTTCAAGGGGTATGAAGCTCCTAATTAAAGTTATTTGCCATCTCGTAAGCTGTTTGCAATATGTGATTAGAGATAGCGATTAAGTGGGTGTACAGGGAAGACATCTCTGCCTTACACACTTCACTCATATAGATAATCGTTCGCCTTGAACTTCTTTGAACATTGTACCCTAGTTTTCACAGAATAGGACCTATAAATATACTACAAGCCATATGTTGGTTCAAATTAATAAAAGTAGGAACAAATTCCGATGTCCTGAAATGATAATACTGTTGTCAAGGTTTACACGAGACTGAGTTTGTGCCACTTCACTGTACAATACCTTGGCATAAAGTAGTACCGGCCAAGCTATTGGTATCTGAAGTTGTTAACTAAGCGTTATGTAATGTCTGATTATATCTGATATAACTACTTTAGATTGCATATTATCAGTGCAGAAAGAGCCCAAAAATGTGCACTGTTTTTACACTGCATAAAAACACTATAATACTTACTGTATTAGCATGGATTATTGCGTGTATTTTAGCTGAAGAGTGCATATAGAGATGAATACAGTCACGAATACATAGTTTGAATTCAGCAAGCCTATATTCATGTGGATTCATGTGTATTCACGTGTATTGTTCTATAATACAGGCAATTGATTAATGTGGATTTATCTGTATTAATGTGTTTTCATGCAGTGTTAGATGCAAGCGTCCCGTCATGATCAACCTGCCCCAGCGTGGTAGACGTTTTGGAAACCAAGAAGCAGCAGTGAAGAAAACGTGACTTATTTGAAACCATGTGCACATATAATATAATTTGTCATTAGTGAAATATTGCATTTTATTTAGCAGCACTCTACTTTGGTGTTGATACAGTTACTTTAAAGCAGGGTCATTGCATCATGGTCATCTCTGGTGCTGATGGAAAACTTAACAGTTTCAAAGCACAAAAATACAATTAAGTTTACCTACATTTTTATACATTATGAAACCGACGAATGACAAAAGTTGTACAATTTAAGTTTCATATATACACTGCATGCAGTGATTGCATGTATTAAAAGCTGAAGGACCCTGCAAACATTTAAGTTATATGTTTAGTAAACACTGGTAGTCCTATACAGGCTAATCAATGCCATAATTATCATTTAACAAGAATATACAAATAAAATAAGGCTGTAGCCTGCTTTTCAAGATTTTTAGTTGTAATTGGGAAATTAAAATTCAAGATTAGGGTTAGACGTTGGAAAACATTTTGATCTCAACATAAACTTTGAAACAAAAACGTGCAACTCTCTCAAGTATATTAGAGATTATAAAAGCTGTAATCATTAAAAAAATGTCAGATTCAAACGTCTAATACATTTATTTCAAACAGCAGTTAACCAAAGCGAGATTTCCTGGAAAGGTTATTGCACATAGAACAACACTCGTTGTATCTCAAATTAATTTAAATTCTGCCACAACTGTACTACCTCCGTGACAACATAACACGTATGCGTTGGACAAAGTCCACTTTTATGACAGCTTCTAAGGCTTAGTCTCCATGAGGTTCACGAGTAGGCTTACGACTAAAATGACAGTAATGTTACTGGATAGTGTTGCTGTCCTTTGTCAATGATTTCACATGATGAATTAAGTATACCATCATGGTATTGCTTTCACTTATTATTGTGACAAAGTCTGTTTATTCTATATCCCTTGGATAATTCATGTATTTGGATATGAATTTTTATGTGATCATTAAATCTAAAGACCTTTTGAATAGATGAAAAACATACTGGTCAATTTCTGGTATTAATTTATTTCTACCAGTTAAATCAAAAACGAAAACAATCCACCCTTTTAATGCTCCAAGGTAATGGTCCAGAGTGGAACAGTGGTTATGTGTATTAGCAGCTATTCTAGGATGTACCATATGTTGGAATAAAAAGTATCAAAACACAGTAATAGTTAGCTTGACCGATCAAAGCATTCGATCGCGCAATAATCCTGATTAAGAGGTGTGTTGAAGAAGAGTGAACATCGGTAAATAAACTTATTTTGAGGTCACATCCATCTGCCCTGCTCCAACATTCAAATATTATAATGTACTTCTTTATTAGAGACCCAAGGCCATCGGCTGTTCCCTCATTGGTTTCATTATGGTTTTTCTTACTTGATTTTTGTTTCTTTTGTTTCCTTTTCCCACAACGGCTTCATATACACTTCTAAAACTTGGCACAGTGATCAGGGCCAACAAGAGGTGATGCACCTAACCCTTGAAATTTTAATTTGTCACGTGACCATATTGGATTTACTGAAAAGTGGCTTCTCCTAGATCCTGGTACTGGCCTGGCCAATTTAAAATTTGAAAATCGTGAGCGGTCACGTGACCTTGGTCGCAATATTGGATTTTCAAAAACACCAATTTAAACTTATAAAAATCCTAAATTCAAGAACTAACAAACCATTTGAATTGAAATTTTACTAAAGTCATCACTAGTGGAAGTACTTTCAAGTTTGCGAAAGACATTTGGGTCAGCCAAGTGGCTTGGCTGCGAAATTGTATTTTTTCGTAAAATTAAATCTATCCTATACAATTCTTAAACAACAGAACCAAAACATCATTTGAACTGTAATTTTATTCATAACATCACTACTGTGAGCAAGGCAAAAAGATCGGTCACGCAGTACTCGTCTTTGCGCGAAACTTATAACCATGGAATAACATTCAAAATACTTCTACTTCAAACTAATTAATCGTCTGAACACAATTTTGGCTCATATCATCATTAGCATGATCAGTGTCAGTACTTTCAAAAACCTGAAAAGCATTAGGATCGGTCACGTAATTTGCCGCCATATTTGTTTTTTTGTAAACTCCAATTCAATATATAAAATCTTCAACTCCAGAACCAGCACTCCATTTGAATTTAAATTTTACTCATGTCACTGGTGTGAGTACTATGAAGGTTGCGAAATAATATTCAAAATTTTTTTTCTCCAGAATCAACGCACCATTAGAACTGAAATATTGCTTGTACCATACTAAGCATGTGTACTCAAGTTTTGGTAAAGGCATTTGGATGGGTCGCCTGGGTTGGCGGCCATATAGGGTTTCCACTTTTATCAGACAAAGTTCCAGGGTAAGTGATTGGTGTTTTTCCTCTTGCCTGTTGCAGACACTCGCGTATCATACATAGTGGGAGACAAGCCAGCAGATTGATATGGTTGCTTTTATTGAAGCAATAGCTTTTACAATATGGTTTTACATGTAAGCTTACCTCAGTAGAGAAAGGGATAAAAATTATGTCTACTACAAATTCAGCAAATTTAAACAAGTGAAGGTGTTTCCTTAGAAATTGAAGTAAAGTTTTAAAAAATGTTGTCACCAAGTTTGAGTGTCTGGTAGCGTCGCCTCAGTTGTTTGTTGCCTCAGACTAGGTACTCAGTGAGGTCACAAGTTGCCTAGGAATGTAACTAGAGTGTATCTTGTGTCAGATTATACTATGCCTTGTGCAAATTACATTATGCTTCATATTTGTCTAGGCTGTGCCATGTACATTAAATTTTGCACCAAAACAACAAACTATATTTGTCATTACATTCTTGCCACTACACCGTGTAGTGATCATGCAGTAGTCTTTCAATAAGATAAAATCGGTCATCAGTTTTCACCACGCTTCAAAATCTGCTCTGTAACTTACGTGATTTAGTATTTTAGCACCCATTTGCGGTGTGAATGTAAGGCATGGGGAGCTAATTGTGATCTGTGAGTCAGCGTCTGTTACGTGTCTATGACTTCTCTCCGTTTGTGTTTGTCCATCCATCTGTCCACTACCTAATCATTGGTATCTGACGAAGTTCATGTGTTATGTAGTTGGTTGTTCAATAGGATAGCTTTAAAAAGTTAACCAAATCAGAACTATAGTACCAAGCTATAATCTGCACCTTAGTCATAATTTCCATATTGACAAACTCGATATGGTAAACACAAACAGCAATGACTGACAACAAACAAGTATCGGCACACATGACAAAGTCAAATCCATAGAAGAAAAATAGATGGACATCCAGTAAAGCATTCTAGCCCACATTTGGCACCCGTCATATATAAGTTTGTAAGTCAAAATAGGAAGAGGTGTTAATCTACCGACAAATGTCACTGATGCCATCATTGACAATTTGTGTAAGCGGTACATCAAACTTTATCAGCAGTTAATGATTTTGATTTTGATTACTGTGATATTATTTGGGACGGGGCAAATAAAACTGATATTGATAGGTTACAATCACTTCAGCATAGAGCAGCCCGTATTATTCTGAATGATTTTGCAAGAAACGGACATCATTTTGTTAAAGCTGGGCCACAGCTATTGGCTACTTTGGGCTTGAATACCATCGAGTCGAGACGTCGAGGCCATGTGTGTCACATGATCTTTAAATGTTTAAATTCTAATCACGGGGAAATTGTTCCACCATACTTAGAAACCCTTTTCGATTGCTATAAATCAACACATCGTTATCAGACAAGAAATTCTCACAGATTTATTCTTCCCTCCTATAGAACAATTACAGCACGTAATTGCTTTATTTATAGTGCAATAAATTATTTTAACAATTTACCTGCTGTTTTTCACGATATCACTTCTGTACGCCAATTTAAACAAATGCTTAAGAAATATCCTCCAGTGTGATTATGTGTAGGTTTTGCAGTATTGTATACATTTGGTATATTGCTGTCTTTTTGTTGCCACGTTATTTTTACTTTGTCTACCTTGTTATGTATATTGCTTTTTATTCCCTTTAGTGTTATTTAAGTTTTATTCATTACATTGTTTTATTTTATTTTACACTGGTCCTCCCTGGAAATCAGTACATTTTTTGATTGAGGGAGCTAACCAGTATAAAGATGAATAAATAAAAAAAAATTAAAACAAATGACAACTATAAGCGTTTACATTTAGAGAAAAGTCTTTTTCTTGAGTAACCCTGATTTCCAAGATACAGGAGAGATGGATGTATCTCTCCACAAAAACATCATATGGACTACATTCCAGAGCATAACTAATAATCTTGGAAACTATACTTAATAGGAGGGAAACAGTTGAATACTGCTGTCAAGGTACAGAAAATTTATGTACAGTAAAGTCGACATTATCTTTCTTGTTATAAAGTTTAGTAGAAAAATTACCATTATAGTCAAATTCAAAGAAAGTATCCGAGGAATCTGATTTCGTAGATTTATAAATCTCCAATTCAGGGAGGTAGTCATAGAGAGATCGTCAATGAACCTGGAATTATTTAAAGAACACAGAGACCTTCTTCTGTTTGACCAAGTTCCCGATAAATCCTGCTTAATATGAGTACAGAACAAATCAGCGAGCAGGGAATCACAATTAGTTTCCATAGGTATTCCTGTACACTGTTGGAAAATGTATCCTCAAAATTGAACAAAATATGTTGATCACAAGGATGTCAAGCATACTGATGATGTCTTTCTCTGTGTAAAATGTCTTAGCTGCAGTGGTATCATTCTTAATTATAAGCTAAGAGTACATATAAGGGCATGACCCGATTTGGTGGGAAAAACACTTGATTGATGATTATTTTCAAGAGTTGTCTCAATTTGTTTAATCTCCAAATTATGCTAATTAGCTGAAAATTTGTGCTCATGGTCTAAAATTCAAAATAATGGAATAACCGATACAGTTAAATTGATACCATTATCGATAACTAATAGCATATACACGAATTTTGGCATTTTAATTTTTTTTACATTAATCTCAATTTTCGTAGCCTACAGCTCTAAATCAGGCTCTCGGGGCTGACCTCAGTAGGGCGATTTTCGATAAAATATCCAGGCACCCAAAGGCCCTACGCGCACTTTTGCACGTGAAAAATTTTACCGTTCCGTTGTTTTCTATGAATTTGCGACTCCTGGTATTTTGAAATTGCTCAAAATCTTTCAACTCTCTCAATTGTAAACCAATTTAGCTGATTTTTGGTAGGATTATTGAAGTCATAGATGAGAAATAGATAAGCATGCGTTTCTAAAAATTCCGGGCCGTTTATGAGATACCGCCGTAAAACCCTTCAAAATTTCTCAAAATGACACAGTAGATGTTTTCCTGATCAAAAATCATTTGTACTTGAACAGATAATCTAATCCATGCTAGGGGCTCTAAACAGGTATCTCATGTGTTACATTCTGAAATTTTGGAAAATTTGGTGCAAATTTGTAGGCGTTGAAACGTTTTAAAATCGAGCTGTGAAAATTTGTATGTGTGTGACGTCACTGACCAATCGTGCGACAAACCTGCGTATTTCGGAATAGTATGGTTCTGTAAATCTTTATGATGCAAAGAAAACCAGGAAAACTTTGCATTTTGATTGATTTTGGAAATTACCCTTAGCAACCGTTGCTTAGCAGTTTGAATCCTTCGGCATGAATTTGGACTTTTATCTTTACAGATTAATCAATGTCATAATTGTCAGTTACATTAAGTTGCCGTTGAACTTAACCAACACCTTACCATTTTTTTAAAAGGAGTATTTCTCATCAAAGATGACGAGGAAACACTCTCACAATATATATTTTCAAAAAGTAGAGAAACTAAAGTTATGCATTTTAGCATAACTGTACACGTTGGATAAAGGGAAATATATTTGGGGTTCGAAAACCTCAGTTTTGGTATTAATGATAAAAAATTATTTAAGTCAAAAACGCGTAATTTAATATTTCACTTGAAACAAGAGTGTATATCTAACGGATGTTTTGTTCTGTATTATCTATCATCATTCTAATTGGCAGGGGTTGAAAAACTGACATTCAATAAAATGGTTAAAATCATGTAAGCATAATTAAAATGCCTCTTATTCAAAATGTTACAATTTTCTTGCCAAAATTAAGTAATATTTTACAAACATGATGTGAAAGTTTCAGAACATTTGATCAACCCAGAGTGGAGTTGAATTCTTTGGAAATTTTGAAATAAGGATAAGCCAGGAAATCGGGTGACTTGCACAAATTTGCACTTGTTTCTAATCCAAATTACGACTGCTTAAGAAGCTGAAAGGTGAACTCAACCCAACCAATTGTTCAATCTTGGGTTAACAAATTAATTTCAATTTAATGAGTCTTTTGCAAACAAGGGATTTCGAGCAAAATACGCTGTGTTACGTGCAACACCCTAGCCTCTTAAACTTCAAGTAATGTCAAACTATGGTTGCCCTTTCGGAAATCAGAGTTCCAGTGGTAATTAAGCCAGAAGACATGATAAATAATAAGAGCACAAATTCTAAACAAACAGAAAGGATTGTAACATACCTATGCCTCGGATTAACCGGATTTTCACCGTGCAAGGTTATAAAACAGCAGACAAAGGGACTTATTGTAAATTAGTAAACCATAAAATAGTCAGACTAACCCCGCAAGCGGAAGTTTGTTGTTCGAGTCCACACACCTCGCATGCATAGCTCACGTGATTAAAATCAGGTAAATTATTTACTTCTTCGTAAGGCGGGTAGCACAATGACATGCTATGAACAAAGCTCATTCATCACACTCAATAGATGGTGTTCAGCTCTTGACCAAGTTTTTTCTGGTGTCAAGAATGCAAAGAATACCTCAATGATCTGCGTTGGCAAACATGAAATGTTAAGCTCTGACTAATATGGTCGTAAAATCTATTCGTGTAATTTATATGCAGCGTTAACCTTACGAGATAGCTTAAAGCAATCAGTCCAACTGAAGTGACTTGTTCGTCTATGATCTTGAAACCGTAGCCTGAAGTCGGTGATGATTTATATTATAAAAACAAGTTTCGGCCCCGGCGGTGGCAGTCCCTGGGTTGGTGGGTACCCATGCTTGTTAACCAAGTTTGAAAAGTACGCCCTTTCCTAGAATATTTTTTAGAAAAACACCCCCTATTTGTGGCAAATCTGGGAGAAATTAGCTGTAAAAAACATACCCTTATTTTCGAAATCTAGGAGGTTAGTTTTTTTTATATTTTTTAAAAGATTTTCCCCAAAAATTATCTTATTGGACTTGCTGAGGCATGAAGGCATGGATTGTCCCTTTAATGTTAACGGTCACTGAAATTTATATAAAAGACAACTAGGGTATACATTTTACCCGTAGTGTACAGTTTTATACCAAGATAGAAAAAAGGGCTCTTGACATGGTCTCCAATTGAGGTCAGTGCACTCATTCATGACCTACATGACCTACTGGTTTATATGCAGCGGGATAGGCAGACTGAAATTTGCATTGTTCTACCCTTATATGGAAATGTCTATAACTTAAATGGAAACATAGTGACGTATTCGAAGCGGACACCAATCATGTGGTCGATGCTTACAATAAGAACGCGGCCATTTACAAATTCGTCCTCCATGAACTCCAACAAATGGAGGACATGCCAAGCTCCGATGACTCTGTGTCTGAGTGATGCTACATAACTTTGGTAACATTACTGAAAACGGCCCTTTTCAGGACCACCACATGTCAAATTGCAAAAAATAAGATCTAACTAGACTTGCGGGTCCAGACTCCAGTTTAATAGGAACATTTTTGAAATGGTTTGGACGAAAATGGTTTGGAAACTTACTTGATTTCACTTTGTGTGCTCCAGGAACACACCCACAGTACCCACACCTGAAACTCTCCTTTTCACAGACAAATTCTGTGCATTCCGCACATTTGATGCATCTTCCCCGAAGTATGCCCCTAATATCTACAGCCGCCATTGCTTGTTGCAGTTCAAAAGCTGACCAGGAATGCTGGGAGTTATAGAACACATTAAATTTTATTTAGGGGGGATGGACCCTAAGTGATGGGCATGTATACGTCATATGTACATACAAACGTACGGTACTGTTTTTCACTTTCTTTGTGAGTGAGACTAGACCAGATTTAGTGTCCTAGGGAGATTATGAAAGGACTACCCCTAATCTCGGAGGTTACTCTGAATAAGTATCCCTTTTTCTCGATTTCACGGACCTAGAATCTCCGAGATGACTGAAGAAAAACACTCCCTTTTCCGTGAATTTGGTAACGCGCATGGGTACCCATCAATCCGGGGACTGCCACCACCGGGGTTTCGGCATTCATTTAGAGCTTTCTTTATAAAAACTTCCAACGTTTCGATCCTACACAGAGGATCTTCTTCAGCGATCTAAAATGAGTGACACAGAGACAAAATAAGAGTGCGTTGGGAAATAAACTAGAGGTCAACATTTTGAGAACGAAAAACGTACATGAGAATTTAAGAAAATGTGTATGTAAAATCGGAGATGCATTGTTCGCCTATAAAAGAAAAAAGTGCAAGTTTTAAAAAGTAAAAACTGACGCTAAAATTGTGGAAGTGGACAGTGAAAGTATTGAAACATTTATTTTAAAAAAATTGAAACTTACAGGGCAACGTTAACATAGATGCCTTTAGAGTGGCGTTGGTAAATTAAAGGTATAAACTTCTCCCAGTAAGGCCCATTGATAGGAAAAGTATTATAAGCATTTTACAATATTGTAAGGCTTGCATATCATTTATAATGTCAATGGGTTTTCCTCATGCAATAACAGGCATTACAAAGGTGTGTAATGCACAACACATTGGTGCACATTACATGTTTATAGCCCGGCTATAATCAACTCTGTAGGGTAAATAATAGTAAATTCAAAAGCACTCCTGTCTTACATAAGTATGGGCATGGAAATAAAAGGAATAGCTTTGTGACAAAATGACTGGCAAAACGGCAAGTCATTTTGAGAGTGAAGTACAAGGCTGAGATTTTAGAAATGTGAAAGAGCTGTTGCTGCAACCATGCTCTGCAACATGCTCTGCGATCTCTCATCTCATTACTCTTATCTTCATCGTTTATGTAGTCATTACGCAGGTAGTCGGCAACTGTTTATACTTATGAAAAGGACAAATACGACACCTACTTTTACAGCATCTGTGTCACCTTCCAAGTAGGTACATGCGATGTACTTATTCTCGAGAATCACCTTGTTCTATAATTTCTGTCATCACTAATCAAAAAGGAAAACAAATAGAATTTTTCTTGTCATGATATTAGGGATAATCAGAATTGCAAAAGAATTTCAAAAGGTACCCGTATTTCTAACAAACTAGGTAAAGATTAGCGTCTCAGATTGTAGTGGAATTGTCAGGTCTATTAATAGTGTGAGTGATGAACAGTATCTGTGACAATAATTGACATTCTGACGCTTGGTTTTCTTGCCGTGTGTGACATGAAACATGTATCTTTAATAGTCTACAAAATGATTACGATTCCCTTTGAAATGTAGAAAATGCTAGAAGTGAGTACATCTTCTAACGAAGTTCATAACATCTTAGGTATGTATTTCGTAAGACCAAAAGTGGTCACCCCAGGAGTATTGGATGTGGACGTCTTTACTGTATAACAATTTATATCGATAACATTAGCCCTCAGAAAACGAATAGGGTTCGTGCAATCGAGCACTGTTGATTCAGGTTGAATTCTTATCAATTGTCATATAGATATGAATGCACTAAGTGAGCTTTTTAATTAGCTCAACTTTAGGATGTGTTTTGGTGCCGATATGTAATATATCATACATATCATACATCATCTGGATTGATAGATAGTGTTGAAGGGAACTGAAGCTGTTTTGACACGGGCATCAAGTTGTAATTTACTGGTTAGTTTCGTGTAAGTAGCCCTCTTAAAATACCATTGCCGATAGTGGCCATGTACTTGGCCACAAGGCAATCGAATCTGACAAGCATACATTCTACTTACGGGAACGTAACCAGTAATGCAATCCCTAGGTAAAACAACTTCAATTCCCTTTAATACTATATTATTATGCTGTAAATCTATAACATCGAGCACACTGCCAGCAGTAATTGCAGCAAACTTCAATACTGTATTAGATAGCCAGCTAGTTACTATCAGATGGGTGTCTACTAAGACACATCATGCCGATGTGCGCTGTGTCATATTCATGGTGAACACAATCATGTATAATACCTACAGAATGTAGTGTCTTTAGTTTAAAATGTGACCCTCCTGGTTAATTGTTTTAAATATAAATGGGTCATTTTGTAAATAACAACCCTCCGCCAAACTTCCAGCCCATATCCCTCTCTCATATTATGTAAATGGAAAAGAACTTGGTATGCTACAGAATGTTGTTACAATCATTTTCAATTCAGACTCTTTTGCTCAAAATTCTCCCAATTTCCATTGCGTAAAGCTGTGTCGAGCTGAGTCATTATACCTCCATAGTTTCTCGAACCAAGCATCGTATGTCGACATTGAATGAAAATGGGAAATCATTTATTTTTGAGTCTTTTCCGAACATGCTAAAAGTCACCGTGGTTACAAGTTCGCGTGTTAGAAAAAATAATAGACCATAGTAGTCATTTAACTACTAATACCATCATAGAAGAACAGAGTCGGACACTTAAAAGTGAAGATGTGCATACAACTTCAACATTCTATGTTTCGTCATATAATTTCCGAGATTGCCACTGTACAGATGTGCTGATCACATGATCTTGTCAGGTGACTGCCCTCATTAAAATACAATCAAAATGTTGGCTGAAACATTAGTCCATACCTGACCCTATATTCGTTTGCAGCGCAGCCAGCGATAGAAATGTGTCAGGGAACCAGACTAGCTAATTTGCTCCTACGAGGCTCTACTCATTGGTCCAGGGTGTGGTTACACCTCCACGCTCTGAAGATGGAGCCGTCTACGTCTAAGTCTTTCGAAGACGCTTTTGTTTTATTTGTATGCAACTTAAATTAGAGTTTTATTGCATGCATGCACGCACACAATATACACCAAAAAACGAAGCAAACAAAAAGAAAAGAGATAAACAAAATAATGAAAATCGTACCGACACATAAAAATGACAAATTTGTATGACATAAATTGCAAATTACAAAAATATTCAACTTACAAAAATTACACTTCCTTGTGTCTCGAGACTCAAAAATGATAAATGCAGAAAATACTGTATACACACAGAAATGACCGAAAACTACACTGTGTGAACAAAACAATGGCAAAACAACGCATTGACGCGAAAAGAACAGCAGAGATTAGTTTACTCACTCACTGGGGTCACTTTCTTTTGTTTACTATTTGTTTTACTAGTTTTTGTTCTTTGTTCTTCAATTTAATTTATCTATTACATTGTGTATATTGTATGCATATATCTTGTTATTTTTCTTTTACTTATTGGGGAGGTTTTGTCTCATTAAAGCAATGATGACAGTATAAATTGCCATATATTATATATTCGATTAAATACCCGAAAAATCGTTTGAAATCAGCTTTTGACATCGTACACGTAGCATATTTGAAAGAGCAACGATTCAATTTTATATTTGCATTACGTCTAGAATAGTTACGGAACTATTATTTGGTATTGCTTGAAAGAATTATGGTTGTTGAATTTTTCTGCATGCTTCTTCGTACCACCTATAGACGTCTAGGGTTTTACTTCTCCACTAACTAATATAGCTTGATAACCTTCGAACTTGCTGTGTGTTGGCGTTACAGCCCTGCCAAGCCCTACATAAACTAACATGCCTTATGCAGGTGAAGGAAAGGCCGCTCTTAGGGTAATTCCCGCCTTCATATTCGGTCAAACTTTCCTTAAGCACACTTTTAACCAATCTCTGTTAAAACAGACAATAATAATCTGGGGTTACCGTGCAAATGTTGGTACTGGATAAACAAAACACACAGTATTACCAATATTTGAAATTCAATATGGCCGACATCCCTATGTTATGATGAAAGAAAGATGATAGAAAGATAAGTTTTTGAGTTTCACAAAACTGTTTTGTTAATCTTCAAAATGATACAGAAATAATATTTGTAAGGATTCACAGTCAGAATATCTGTCCCCGTTGCGCATACTACCTTAACTGTACAGCTTCCTTTATAGTTACTATATGTCTGGTGTGTATCGCTGTGCTACATTAATCTGAAGAAAACCTTGACGTCATACCTTTTCATCATTCTGCATTTGTAATTAGACATTTTAATACAATACAATTATAATATTTACACACTAACCAACTACTACTAATTCCAACGTTTATACATGATTTTCTACAGGAGTTATAACCCTCCATACGGCTTATTGTGCCTGCTGCACTGGACCTAATTATAAGTCAAGACTTGCAGAGGACACAACAAGAGGAGTAGTCAGCGATCCAAAAGTTGGCTCTCCCAGCAATCTCCTCCACAGTTCTTATTCAACATAGGCATTTAGTTCACATGTTTTTCGAAAAAGTGCTCTAATTCAAAAACGAGTTATCTTCCATGCACTATGCACATATACCCATCATTGTTGTCCAGAGTGTTTCTGACATTTGAAAATCAGTTTCCCTCTTGCTGTAGAGGAGAACTATTTAAATGAACGTGTGCATGTCATTATTTTTACAATCTCGTATATTTATAGTCAAATTGACTAGACAAGAAAAATAATAACATGCAAGTAGTGTTTCCGACCTTATAAAAGAGTCATTCTGTAGCTGCAGTACATCTTAACCCAATTTAACGAATCACTGACCTTACTGCTACATCAGTAAAGTTTCTTCCACAGCAGTATTAAAAATATGTTTTCCGATCCAATTTTCCTAGTAATCACGCATGATGACACCATTAATACGATGGAAATTACAGTGCAAAATAATCTTTACTTTCATTGATGATGTATTTTTGTAATTGGCCATTTCAAACGCTAAATTCCAGCTTTAGGTCTAAGTTGGTAGAAGGAGAAAAGCAATAGAGTTGAATTGCTATTTCGTGACTCAAATGAAGAAGTGCGGCAGCCAAGTGCGTCTGCTGAGGGAATTTATTCGACAAGTGACGCTCCCTCATACACAGCCTTGCTAGAACGGGGCGAATTGCGACAGGGTTCAGTGTGGCCCTCCCAGCACTCGATAGACGCTCACCACAAACCCTTGTCCAAATACCCCGACTATGTCACCGTTTGGATCTGTCATTTTGAGTGATAGCATATCACCCGCATACCACACATATTACTTTTTATCATATGTAATGAAGTAAACAAGACTTGTAAAGACAAAACATAAACAATAATTCCAGAGGACGAAAGATATGACAGCTTAAGTTGCACAATTAGCTCCAATAGTGTGTTCCCATTCTTATTATAAAAAACTTTATACATAATATTTGTCTGCATCTGCAACTTGCGGTCTTGATTGTTTAGACTAATCAGATCATCAATATATCTGTGCGTGTTGTTAAAACGCCTTGCAAGTTTTTTAGACCCTGCTTTGTAGAGAGATTGTAGGAACTCTGCTTCATATGAATAGAGAAATAAGTCAGCAAGAAGTGGTGCACAATTTGTACCCATTGGTGTGCCGATACGCTGCGCCAATGTCCTCGTGCATCCTTTGCGGTATTTTCGTAATAACCTCATATTACAAAACTTCATAAAATATGCAAATGAGCTATTTGTTAACTTGACACTGCCAAATGCTTGTCAGTACAATTAGATATTTATCAGATCAATATTTGTACCAGATTTCACCGACTTGGGTGCCGCTATTTCAGAGTTATATACCTAATTACAAAGTTCATTAAATATGCAAATGAACCCTTCATTAACTTGACACTACTAAGTGCTTTACACCACAGTTAGATATCAGTCAGATCAGTATCTGCAGCAGAATTCATCAAATTTGGTGCAGTTATATCAGAGTCATATGACTAATTATAAAACTTCACAAAATATGCAAATGAGCTATTTAATAACTTGACATTGCCCAATGCATCTAAGTATAATTAGATATATATCAGATCAATATTTGTAGCACGTATCATAAAGTTTGGTGCAGGAATTTCAGAGTTATGTCACTAATAACAAAAGTTCATTAAATATGCAAATAAGCAGATAATTTACATGACACTCACATTACCATTATTATGTTCTGAGATATGTGAAAAATTTCATGAAATTTTGTGCAGTATTTCTTGATATATGTCTATACTGTCATACCCGTCTCCATAGGGAAACCATTGTACGGAAAAAAACGATATTGCATAACTTCATTAATATGCAAGCCACACTCACCGAAATCTAATCAGTTCTTGCAAGTAGCATATGGTACCTGTGTACCAAATCTGACTTGAATCTGTTCGGGCGTTTTTGATTTATCGTGTAAACAGACAGACCGATAGACAGACACTACCACACACACACACTAACACACACACACACACACACACACACACTGACAGACAGACAGACATCGCTATGACATTAGCCCACGTGTGAACACGTGGGCTAAAAATTGTTCATCACAAAAAAAATTCTGCCTTTCAAAAAAATACTGACACAATTCTAAATGATTTCAATGTGTCGTAAAACTAAAAGAAAACAGAATGGGATAACTTTGCAAGAAGATGATAAATGAGCATTGTTAAATTAAACATATTTGACTTTATTCACTCATTTTAAATAGAAAATATGTTATGTGACTCGATTTGTGTACCACGTATTTGATGCTTTGCGAATGCGCAGATCCCATCTAGGGGTACACCACTGCATGCGTTGTGTAGTCGTTGGCTGACAGTATATGAATATGTATGTGCTTCGTGTTACATAGGTGTACCCCAGTGCAATACTTTTGCCTTCGAACTGTGAAGCTCTGGAATGGTCAATACTTTTTACTTTAGTCGAATAGGAAATCATCCGCTGTGAGGACAACGAACGAGACACAACATATTGTCAGTTAATCGTCTCTCAAACAAAGGACCATCGACCACATCACTGCTGAATTAAATGAAAAACACTATGTAATATGAGGAGTTATGCATATAAGGTCACAGCGAGGCATTTGGAACAAAATTAAAATTTATGATATTTTTACGAAACACTGCAGTTAGCTGCGCAGCACGTGTACACAAGTCCCTGCTTCATTCTTTCAAATTTGTATACTCACAAGGAAAAAACCTAACTGGCATTGCAACAGAGCGGCACTCATTGCAAAAAAAGAATAATGAGACCCACCGATGTTTCATCATACAGTGACACTATCAGTGACTTCACCGATGACCTGAACAGGGAGACTTATTGACAGAGCCAGAACTCCTGTTATAACAATATTGTATCGATCATTATAAAATATTTTATTATTGGTCTCTAGACAGTAAGTTGTGACAGTTTGTTTTATCAATTATTTTTAATGCACGTGATGATTGTGCTTGTTTCAAATCAAAGAATAATGTAGAAGTTTTGGTTTGAAATTAGCACACAGCATGACTTCACAAAAAAATGTTAGCGAAAAGAAAGCATCTCACCCTTAAGCTTATGTATAATATTTTTTTCCCACAAAAAATGTCCCTTATGGGCTTTCATACTAATGTGTATAGTTCGTATAACGTTATGCCGCGGTCATCAACAGTGGAAGCGTTTGTAAAGCGCCATCACTGCTGGAAGTCCAGTTTCATCGTAAGATTTTTCTAGAATGATAATCACGAAATGATAGGACATGTAAGTAAAAACAATTAAAGTCTTCTGTATACATGTGATATTTATGCATACCATATTAAACAGTCAGTCTATGCGGACTGAATTTAGGGACTAAAACCTATGTTCGTGCGCCCAGAGCCATTTATCTGACGTCCACGTGTGTGAAAAATTTATTTAACACCCGAATGCATGCGGCTATTTTCTTAGACGTCAATGCAGACATGCGCAGACAGAGTTCATTTAAATGAGGATACGGAAAAAGTACCATGAAGTGCATGTGCACGTACGTGTCATTTTCTACCATACGAGATAACATGGCCGCCAAATTGCCATTGTGTTACGATTGTTACTCGTACAGATAAAACCGTATAAAAGGGAAAGATACTATATGATTTATCTTTATTCGTCAACCTGTGTTGTAATGTGGTTCAACATGGCCGCTAGCTGGAAATGGGCGGCATTTTAATTCTTGATGTGATTTGTTTATGTCTGAACAAATGGATTTCAATATATACATATGCATGCCAATTTCTGTAGCAAAATTATTAACGTACTATGAAATACGTCAAAGTCGTGTTGCAGACTTACATATGCCAGACTTTGCACTGCGTTGTTTCAAGTGCCTTCCTGCAAACTTACCAAAACAGGAATAAGTCATCAGTATATGCACTGGGTGAAAATCCTATAAATACAAGCAAATACAGGCACGTATTTTTTACTTGTTTGATTATTTTAGGTGAACTTTTTATTCAGCAGATAGATAATTCTTTCTCATCGAAACAACCTGAATTTTCAGATTTCAAGAGTGAGTGTATAGTCTACTTATACATTTGTGTGTATAATCTCAAAAGTTTAGGAAATATAGCTACGAAGTGTAGAAAGGTATGTTTTGAGAGCGTACACATCAAATCAATGACACGGTGAAGTGTCATATTAAATTTATTACCTGTGAAAATAACACCGAAGATAAAATGATCCAAGATTGTTTGCGGTAACTGGTGCGTAAATATATCAATTCAGGAAGCAAGCTGAGAACTATAGTCGATTAGTGGTGAGTGAGGGCGTCGGTCAAAGTGCAGAATAAAATGTAATTTGTACAATTATTTCTGCATCGGCAGGACAGTACGTAATGGACATATTATCAGCACCAAAGCTAACAGAGTATGAAGGCTTAATTAACATGCAATGAGAGACTTAACCAGGATATTCTGTCAAAATAAATTTGGATTTAAACTGTGCAACTTGTGTCGGTTTCGGTCGTTGGATGAACTCGCGACGGAATCTCTACAAAAAAAACAACAGTAAAGAATTGTTCACTACAATAAACTTCTGCCTTTAAAAACAATAATGACACAATTCTGAGTGATTTCAATGTGCCTTAAAACTGTAAAAACAGAATGGGATAACTTTGTTCGAAGATGATAAATGAGCATTGTTAAATTACACATATTTTATGTTATTCACTCATTTGAAATAGAAAATATATATGTTATGTGACTCGGATTGTGTACCACATATCAGAATCATCGTATGGATGTTAATAATGAAGATTGGAAAGGCGCACATTGCTAAGATGCTTGGCGCAAGCGCAAATACCATCTACAGGTATGCCACTGCGTGCGTTGAGCAGTCGTTGGCTGGCAGTATATGAAAATGTATGTGGTTCGCGTTACAAGGATGTACCCCAGTGCAATACTTGTGCCTTCGAACTGTGAAGCACTGGAATAGTTAAAACATTTTCACATGAGTCGAATAGGAAATCATCCTCTGTGAGAAGAACGAACGAGACGCGACATATTGTCTGTTAATCGACTCTGAAACAAAAGACCCTCGACCACATCACAGCTGAATTAAATGAAAAACTTTATGTAATATTTAAGCAATAAAGCACACCCAGCGATAGTATACCACGAGATTTTGACCAATTCACGACATATATGCACGAGCGATAGCGAGTGCATATATGGAATGGAATGGTCAAAATCGAGTGGTATACCGTCGCTGGGTGTGATTTATTGCTATTATATCATAACAGTATATTGTAATTCTGGCGTGGAAAATCATAAAAGGAATTTTCCTGAAGCTGAGAGCTAGCACGCATGTCTGCCGTGTTATATCGCTAATATACCACGGTTCTTTTCGCGTCTTAACCAACCAGATCAATGTATTTGCACCGTCAATATACTGGTATGATACAATAGGAGTTATGCATATAAAGGCATAGCCATATTATCAAAGGCATGGACCGGCTATTTCCTAGAGAGACATGTTTTTAATGAAACAACATAAAAAATAATGGTTTTTCATATTTAATTTGTAGTAGCTCAGGCCAACCGGTCAACTTGAAGAAATGAGTGAGCAAAGTTTAGGTCATGCTAAACAGACGTAAATTGCGAAGCGCGCCTTATATGCTTTACGTTAATATCAAAGTATTGGACATTAAGGGGCTTTATCAAATCCCTGAGAAGCGTGTAAATCGCTCAGGCTGTCATGAGAAACACTTAAATAGATTTTGTTCGGTCCTTCGTGTCTGTGTTAGATGTATAAAAAATCACCCGACACTGGCAGTGCCAGGCATTTGTTATACATACATATCAGTTGCACTGAAATTTATGTCAATCCCGTACCTGTGTCAGATTGTTTTTTTGGACGAGATGAAATTTAACTTGCTTTCGTACGTCCTAAGCACGATCATCCAGTGTGGAGTAATCTTATACAAATCAAAAACCCCAAAGAACTACTTACACTTGAAGTCCAAATAGATGTATCTCTTCGCATTTTACTTTCCAAAGAAATACCATCAAATCTTCGGAGAAATCTTTTGGATGCCTGTTGTCTGTATAATGACATTATTGTAGTCTTTGTTCGATTTCATTCAAGCGTTTACCCTGTATACCTGCAGCAGCCATGTTTGTGTTGTGCAACTCGAAACAAAATGTTAGTTTTGCTTTCGTAGTCAACTTTTGAAGAGAAAATGTTCTGTTGTCACACATCGGTGAGTCTTTAATTTTAAAGAGTCTTATCGAAAAAATTGTAAGAAGATGGAGTTAATTGGGCTTTAATGATGGCTTTACAGGGACAGCCAACCAAACTATTTCGACTGAGAAATTGTAACCCGGCGTGTTTCAAACATGTAAACTTGCCTTTGCATTTGGAACAAAATTAAAGTTTATAATATTTTTAGGAAACACTGCAGCTGCTATGCAGACATCCGCATCATACTTTCAACTTTGTATATTTTCAAGGGAAGATATACTGACTGGCATCGCAACAGGGCGGTACTCATTGCAACCTAAGATTGATTAGTCCAACCGATGTTGCATCATACAGTGACACTATCAGTGACGTCACCGATGACCTGGAAAAGAAGATTGATTGACGGAGCCTGGAACTCCTGTGATAACAATAAGCTTATTGTACCGAAAATTGGAAATATAGTATCATTGTTCACTCGACAGTAAGTTTTCATAGTTTGTTTTATAAATTATTGTTCAATGCACGTGATGATTGTGCTTGTATAAAAAATTGAAGAATAATGTAAAATGCATGTTGTAATTTAGTACACAGCATAACTTGACAAAAAATGTAAAGCACAAAGACAGCATCTCACCAATATGTGTATAGTTCGTATAATGTTATGTCGCGGTCATCAGCAATGGAAATGTCTGTAAAAGTGCCATTACTGCTGGGGATGTAGTTTCATCCTCAGAATTTCTAGAATGATATACATAAAATGATCGGACATGTAAGTAAAAACAGTTTAAGTCTTCTGTGTATATGTGACATTTATGCATACCTTATTAAACATTCAGTGTACGCGGACTGAATTTAGGGACTAATTCTATATTTGTGCGCCCAAAGCCGTTAATCTGACATCCACCTGTGTGAAAAATTTATTTAAAGCCCGAATTTACGTGGTCATTTTCTTAAACTTTAATGCAGACATGCTCAATAGATTTCATTCAAGTGGGGATACGGAAAAAGTACCATTACGTGCACGTACATGTCACTGTTAGCTCACATGTTGACACTTGTGAGCCATTGTCATAGTGATGTCTGTTTGTGTGTTTGAGTGTGTGTGAGAGTGTATTAGTTTGTGTGTCTGTCTGTCTGTCTCTTCACAAGATAACTCAAAACGCCTGAAAGAATTCAAGTCAGATTTGGTAGACAGGTACCGTACGCTAATTCCAAGAACTGATTAGATTTTGAGCGTTGCTTGCATATATATTAAGTTATGAAACATTTTTTCCATATAATGGTTTCGTATATAGACAGTGTCTATATATATATATCAAGAAACACTGCACAAAATTTCATGAAACTTTTCAAAGATGACAATCTCACAATATTATGATGATGCTTTGAATGTCATGTCAATTATCTGCTCATTTGCATATTTAATGAACTTTTGTAATTAGTGATATAACTCTGGAATTCCCACACCAAATTTGATGATACCTGCAACAAATATTGATCTGACATGTATATCATATTGTACTAAGAAGCATTGGGCAGTTACAAGTTAATAAATAGCTTATTTGCATATTCAATGAAGTTTTGTAATTAGTTTGTTCGATATCATTTAAGCGCCGACCCGTATCATGCCTGCGGCAGCCGTGTTTGTGTTGTGCAACTCGAAAATAAATGTTAGTTTGCTTTCGTCGTCAATTTTTGAAGAAAAAAGTTCTGTGGTCACACTTCGGTAAGTATTTCATTTTAAAGAGTCATATCGAAAAAAATGCAGAAAGATAGCGTAAGATAGCGTTAATGGGGCTTTAATGAACTACCTGAAAAAGACCACGCTACAGGTGATGGCTTTACAGGGACAGCCAACCAAACGATTTCTACTGAGAAATTGTAACACCGTGTGTTTCAAACATGTAAATTTGGCGAGGCATTTGGAACAAAATCAAAATTTATGATATTTTTAGAAAACTCTGCAGCTGCGCTGCACGCTTCATGTTTTCAACTTTGTATACTCAAGCAACTGACATAGCAACAGGGCGGCACTCATTGCAACAAAAGATTGATGAGACCCACCGATGTTGCATCATGCATTGACACTATCAATGACGTCACCGATGGCCTGGGAGACTGATTGACAGAGCTAGGAACTCCTGTGATAAAAACATTGTACCGAACATTAAAAATATATTATCATTGGTCACTAGACAGTAAGTTGCGACAGTTTGTTTTATTAATGATTTTTGATGCACATGATGACTGTGCTTGTATCAAAAATTAAAGAATAATGTAAATGTGTGTGTTTGAATTTAGTACACAGCATGACTTCACAAAAAAATGTAAAGCGAAAGGAAAGCATCTTACCCACTTTTGCTTAGTTCGTAAATTGTTATGTCGTTAACGTTGTTAGAGCGCCATTAATGCTGGGAGTGTGGTTTCATCCTAAATTTTCTAGAATGATATGCATGAAATGATCGGACGTAGAAGTAAAGACAATTACATTCTTCTGTGTACATGTGGTATTTATGCATACCATATTAAACACTCAGTAGTATGCGGACTAAATTAGGGGCCAAATCCTATGCTCGTACGCCCAGAGCCGTTTATCTGACGTCCGCGTATGTGAAAATTTCTTTAAATCCCAAGTGCATGCGGCCATTTTCTTAAACTTTAATACAAACGCACCAAAACAGAGTTCATTTAAGTGGGGATACGGAAAAAGTACAATGATGTACTCGTACATGTCTTTTTTCACCATACGATATAACATGGCCGCCAAATTGCCATTGTATTAATTTTTTAGAGTCCAGAAGCATGATAGGGAAGTTTGAACGAACCTACAGTGGTACTTTACGGGCCCTAACGTGGCCCTAAACAAATTGGCAAAGGTCTGAAAAAATGACGTGGTATTTTTCTAAATGCAACCAAACTTGACTTTGGAGTTCAGGGACTTAGAAGTCGTCAGTTGATAGTGTCGTCACTTGTCACCACAATACTCATGTCCGGAAAAAAAGTCTGTCTCAAAACATTACACATAACAAAGGCCTAGTCACGATGCGCTGCTGTCTCGCTACTCTACGATTTTTAAATCTTTCTCTCCTACTCAAGTTCGTAAACGGCATGTAATCATGAAGACGAATGTCGAAAGAAAATGAACAGCGCCAAAACGAGAGCTAAACGACGTAATAAAACGTCAAAAGTGATTTCTGGCACAGCGATAAGAGTAAAGTATTAATACTTCACATGAAATTGTATTTTAAGCGGTATTTTTTTAACTCTAAAAAATTTTCTGTTTGTAATATGAGAGTAGCAGTAGAAAGTGGTAATTGTATTTTTTCATAGACAAAAGTTCACAAAATATATTGAGAGAGAGATGATTTTCGAAAACAGTGCATTTTTTTCTAGGCAGGATCTTTATCAACTAAACCACCTTTGTCGGCAAAAAAACATGTCTCACCATGACTACCAGATGTGGACATGCACATAATTTTGTGTAGCAAATATTGTGTTTTGAACTTCGTAACCTGATTAAGGGATTAAAAAAGGGGCACATATGTATCAAATTGTATGATCTGTCACTGATAGGCTTGTCGAATCGACTTTGATAAATGTGTCGCAAAAAGTATAAAATAATCTGTTTTATGGATTCTTCACTTGACTTCTTGCAGAGTCACAGGTGAGTAAAATTTTACAGATTTTACCGAATTCGGGAGTAACTTTTGTTACCTTTCGCGTCCGATATGAGAGCAGGCTTGGAAGATGTGCGTATGCTGAGGGTCGATACTTCACCAAGGATGGCGAATGTACTGGACGTGTGAAAGACATCACCATGTTACTCTACGTAAATGTAACAGTTTAATTTGTGGCTGTAACTTACTGTTGCAGAGCTTTGACTTGTGTACGATGTACCTGTACACTTGCTAGCAGCCAAGACACGTACTAAATTCACTCTATACGATGTACTTTCAACAATGCATGCTATCCTTAAAGTTTGTATGCAAGTCATGTTACGACCCATCCCTTGTAGTTTGTGTTAATCGCTGAAAGGTTTAACATTTTCAGTATGCGATCAACCGTTTGATTTTGCAAAGGGACAGAATTTTCGCAATGATTGATTATCCTTTCTGTTTTGATGTTCGCCAAGTCAATGAAGGGTTTGCACAAGTCCAGTTTAAGGTTCCAAGACAAGAAATTGACCTCTTTAATCTAACAATTCCCTGGTGCTTAATAAGCTCAGAACCCCCGTACATTATACATTTTCTAAAAGCCTAAACGACCAAACACCACATTTGGTCGATATTGCAACCGGGTTTAGTTCTCCACCATATCAACTTGTATGGAAATGTTCTTGCTGTTCTGAATCAGGATTAAGGGGAACTTCAGACCACAGTACGCATAGATTGAGTAAATATATAGATCAGGCGACACAGGAATTAACGTTGCGCTCGAAACGTTACTTCCCAAGGTCAGCCTGATGGCTGCCTGGGGTAACTCATAGCTCCGAGAGCCTGGAGATATGCTCACTCCAAGGCCCCCAAAAGTCTGACTCTCAAATTTACAATACTTTGTCGACAAGAAAACTTGCCAACGCTAGTTTCACAATGATTAATGCGTAGTATGTACAAGACATATCACAACACTATTGTTTTAAATCCAAGCTGTGAAAATATGAAAATATGAAAAGCGATACTTAACAGCTACAGTTCTGATAAAAGTTCGACTACATTGTCTTTCTATTGTCCAACCTTGCGTGAGCCATTTCATGCATAATCATAGGAATTCACGAGACACGCAGTTGCCTGGAATGGCGCTGCCATTAAATTTAAACAAAAGAGACTTGAGAATGTAATTTGCCGCCAATTTTGAAGAATTACACTTCCGATAAATCGTGGGAATTCAAGCCCAAGTGGCGAAATGTTGAAATTTGGCGAATTACTAGAATGAAGATTCACAGTAACCGGTACAAATTATAGAAACATGGCAGTATTTTCTCTCAAAAGTCTCGTTTCTTCTGCAGACACCCGTTCAAGATACGTCTTCTCCTCCTTGCCCTCTTCGTCGCCACAGCGGCAGCTGTTGAGCTGGTACCTCTCCTGTCTGTCCAGGATCCTGTGCCGAACAGCTACATAATGAAACTCAACGTTAGAATACTTACTTCATTCACAGGCGTGCGTTCATTCCAAGGGAATGCATCTGCAATTTCATTTATCATATGCTAGTTTGTTTAAACAGCTTTATAATCGACCACACACATTCTATAGCCAGATAAAGGTATTTCACCTTCGAAATCAAGACCACAAATCAGAGATCACCATAAAATATAGTACTAAAGAACCAAATTGCTCATATTTACCGACACATTACATTCCAAATGGCCGTCGACTGTGTATTTACCCTAAGGGAAAAATAAATTAGTTTTCTATTTCGCACAAAAGTGAGCAGATGAAAACCTTATTCACTCAACGAGGTTCAAAATGTTCCCCAACATTAGTAGACTTAAATGTATTGTACAAGCTGCGACTTCGGATATCTGCCCCCGAGGTGCATTCCACCTTAAGGATAGCGATATAAGCGAATTTGTTTCCATATATAGACAAAATTTTCAGCAATTTTCTAACCTCGAAACATTATTTTAAACATACTTTATTCTAGTAGGAACATGAATATAAAGCAATATTGTTTTTAGAAGGAGGGGTACTGCTGGCCGTCACATTACAATGACAATGCGTTGACCAGAAGGAAACTAAAAAAATCAAAGTCATACAAGAAAAGACAAATTGTCCTTCCATGTGTACTTCTGCCTAGAAATGCTGGTTTAACAAGCAATTGTTGTTTTGAAGAACTACATCCATAAGGTCTCGCATTGCTAGCACACCAAACTTATTTTTGGAGGATTTAAGCTTATATGCAACAAACATTTAGTTTGCGGGTGTACGTATATTTCTGTCAAATTTACAGACTTGTTTAAATCTTGCTCCTTATATGTCTCAGGATGGCTACTAGGTTTCTGATTTTGTGAAATATCTGCCTCCTCAAGCCACAGTAAAGAGAACCTACGATACAATTGTTGGGGGTATTGCCGTGGAAGCTCCGAAGGAAGTAATCCAAAAAATCCAACAAGTATGTATGAAATCCTATAACGGTGAAGCTTTTTTTCCCATTCCGAATTGATCATTCGTGGTTATCGATTTTGATTTACTGAAGTATACTATATGGCTGTCAGGACACGGGGATCGGGTAGACTGACCAATGATTTAAATCCCAGTACATGCCAAAATGATCACCGACTGATTTAAAAATATAGCTGTCTGTTGGCACAAATTTACAACTTTATCAACAAGTGTGTCCTGTTTAACTACATCAGGGTGAGTCCGTCGATACTTTTCTCTGTACTATGATTTTTGATATCTTAATATTTTAAGCTTATAGGGCTCTGCTCTTGAGAAAAGATATATATAAAGAAAAGAGATTAAATAATATTTTGCACGTTTCGTGTTTTTTTTTATTTACGAGCACTCAAAAAAGCATGGTGGCGCCCATGAATTTAGTCGAGCACACTTCCAGTTACTCACATAGTATAGAACCTGTGCATGCGTAGTCAGTAAACCGCTGGGGCTACAATTACTCATCTGCATTACATAAGGACTTTGCATGTGAAATAACTACAATGCCTGCGATTTCAACTATTTTATATACTCATATTATTGTTTTACAGTGCAATTATACAAGTTTATTTCGAGCATTTTAAACCTGCAAGGCGTCTCTATTGACAATCAGCATATATAGCGACAATATTCACATCGTTTGGCTCGCTAATGAATTCTTCAAAATATGCTTTCATGGTAATCGTTTCCCGATTCCGAAAACAGCCTTGTGACCCCTACAAATGATTTTTAATTGCCATTACAACCTTACAAAAATACCAACATACATCAGTTTTCAAAACGAGACTAAGCTTTTCACTGTTTTTTCAAACAGAGTAGAGCCAAGCATATGATCGGCCTTAGTTAGTGACCACTACCTATCTGACTTACAGATTGATATATGGCGGGTGCCACATGTGGGGCAGGATGCGCTTACTATTTTCGAAACACCTGACATCACTTCTTGGTCTTTTGGCCAGAGGTCCATATATCTTCCTTTCATGAATTTGACTTTGTTTGTGTACCGTCTATTTACTGTCTGTTCTGTGCTGTTTTGTGTCTATGTTTACAACTATTGTCTTACAAATTCTGACCTAGTGTTAATGGATTATGGATTGGTATGATTGCGATTATTGAATATATAGAAGAAGATTCCGTTATGAAAGCCACATGTGAGTGGGGTGTTGATCGTATAAACCAGGAAAATCTTCCACTCGACGGAAAATGCGATTATTACAGTTAGCACAATAAATTACTCATTTACCCCAACTTCCAGCAATGGTGACTGGGAAGACGACACTGTTAGTAACCAGCGACCATAGAATCAGTAGGCCCTACAGATGTTTAGGTGAAATATCATTTATTATTGAGCTAAAAATGCTAAACACTTTTACCAACATTCTTGAGTAAGAAAAGATGAGGTATCCGACAATGTAAATCAATCAAAAGTACTTAATTCAAACTGACGTTAATGAGTATTAACATCTCGTTGACGTAGTATTTTGATTTGGCCTGACCGTTACTTTGCTTTCGTAAAAAATTACAGCTTACGGTGCAGGAGCATATGTGTATATTGCTGACACCGGTATCCGTTATACCTATGATGAATTCGGTGGCCATGCCCGATTCTTCTGGAATTTCGCGGATGGTGGTGATGTGAGTATTGCATCATTTCTAACATCAGTATCACCTCGATATCATTCATGTTTGACGGGAATTGAACATTCACAAGCTTACACACTTCTCGCCTATCCGTGAGGCAACCACAGGTCGCCATATTATGTAATCATATTATAAAACTGTACTACTCAGGAGACAAATATCCCCAATTAATACAAAAGTGGACGATTGTTACTGAAGTAAGATTTTCAAATCTCATCAAATATATTTAGCTCTGTATTTTTGCTCAACCTATCAAGTACTGTAAGGTTTTGGAAGTCATATAAAACTTACTTGGGGAGCACTGTCGCCAACATAACAGTAAAACCCATAAAACTTTGCATGCCATTATGTACCCGCCTTGAGACTGAAAGTATTAAACTGTCGCCAAAACTCCCTTCAAAGAACCATTGTCGTTGATAACACGAAATAAATATTATATTAACAGTCAACGTGTCGGTGTTAGAAATGTGAATTACCAGAAAGTTGCCATCATTTGAAATTCAAAATGGTACATGGTTCCATACTTTAACTATGTGAGGAAATTTACACTTCTCAAAACAAACTGAAACACAACAATTTCTGTACAGTCTTCAAAATGAGTACATAGGAGTAGTAGGTCAGAAATAATTTGTAAAAAATTAAATGTCCTGATATATATCCCAAAGGTGCCCCTTAACCTTTCAGTACCGATTATAATGAAAATGGAAACATTCCCAAAGATGTTTTCACCCTGTAACGATTGCAAAATAAAATGAATGAAATGTTACCGGAAAAAGTTTCTCAATGCTGTGTCGATAACAAACGCAACGTAAAAGCAAATTTTACATTCTACGCTAGGGTTCAGATTGCCATGGTCACGGAACTCATTGTGCAGGTGTAGCTGGCGGTAGATATGTCGGTGTTGCCCATGGTGCAACTGTCTTCTCAGTGCGTGTCCTCAACTGCATAGGCGCTGGTCTGATCACCAACATCGTGCTGGTATGTCTATAAAATTTTAGAAAATGTCCTGACAAGTTGCTAGACTTGCGAGTTTAACTGTGTCCTAATCAGTGCAATATGAAGTCTTATTCATAGAAGAGCAACAGTCTAAACAAGAATTATATACATGTCTATCCCAGTGAGTTGTTATTTTCTTCTTTTTCATAGTCAATATGTCACACCGTAATCAGTCCGGGTCAGCTCCAAAATTGGAGCGCTATACCATAATATTTCCCCACTCTCATTAGCCAATCAGCGGCCAGCGCGCCATCAGTAAAAATTGTATTTCCTGGCAACCTCCACATGCGTCCTTCGTTACGTACGCCATACTGTGTCGAACTCCCGCGCCGTATACGCGTATTCTGTCATAATGTCGAACAGTTGTGTGACCACTCTGTCAAAACACAATTTCAAAAGCGCGTACCAGTTTTATTCTGGCTAAGACAACCAAACCCCATATATCGCTGTGATTCCTAGACTCTGGCTTGAAGTCCTGCGAAATATAAATCGTGTACCTACACAGATCGTTCAGAATACCCCATTTGTATCGGTGATGGCAGCGATACAAATTCTACCGTATGGGGAACAGTTGTGTGGCCACTCTGTCAACACATTTTCAAAATCGCGTACCATTTTTAGTCTGCGTTTGACAACTACAAAACAGGTATCGTTTTAAAGCTCTGACATTGCTTTTCTTCCTTGCAAAATGTTATACGCGTACCTACACAAATAACCTTTATAACAGTATTTCTAATAGAGATGACGAACATCCACAAAATGATTCTCGGTACTTGAGCGAAATCGATAAACTGGGGGTAGAAATGAATCGTCAATATTTCGAATATTTGTTCACTAATCGGACTCCTTGTTGGACATGACCTTCTGCAGAACACGTGGATTATGTTGACTGTCGAAATTCGTCGAAATTCACAAGACAGGGGCTTAATAAGCGGCCCAAAACTGCCGATCACACTTGGTGGGTAATTTGTGACCCAGCGTGACCTGTACTTTATTAATGATGTAATCTGGTCGATGATTGGCTGAATGCCGGAATACATTATCATAATGAGTCTCCAATTTTGGAGCTGACCCGGACTGGTAATATATAAAAGTCTAGTCTCCAACGGATGTTTCCTTTACGAAAATCAATTAGATTATACATAGTTTATATAAGTTGTAAAAACACTTTCATTGATTTTTATTGACAGGCAATTATCTATTTATTTTTTGAATGTTAGGTTTGAATGCAATCGCTCAAACTGGTTCAAGACCAGGTATCTGTTCTCTGTCTCTCGGTGGTGGCGCCAATCTTGCTATGGACAATGCAACTCATGATCTTATTGCTGCCGGATTTCCAACTGCAGCCGCTACCGGTAATAACAATGGTAACGCCTGCGATACCTCCCCTGCAAGAGTTGCTGAGGCAAGTTACTCATCCAAAGTTGCCTCTAAGTTTAATACTAAGTCCATAACATTACATGAAAATGTGGAATGGGTCAAAGAGGTGTGGATATAGAGCTGATTACCATGTTGGCAAAAGCGCAGATCCGTTACATATTCATAGGGACCCCTGCATAGTTTGATTTGTTTAGAATTCGATTTCGAATTATTCAGTAAAATCACTTTGTGTTGTTGTGTTTGTGTGTGTGTGTTTGTGTGTGTGTGTGTGTGTGTGTGTGTGTGTGTGTTTGTGGTAGTGTTTGGGTGTGTGTGTGAACGTGTGAACGTGGTAACTTGCAAAGAATATATTATTTCTCACTTTACCCCAGGCTGAAACTGTTGGATCAACCACTGATACCGACGCCAGATCGGGTTTCTCCATCTTTGGTTCATGCCTCGATACCTTTGCCCCTGGTACAAACATTTTAAGTGCAGTCGATTCTAGCGATACCGTGTACTCCACTATGAGCGGTACCTCCATGGCCTGCCCCTTCGTTGCAGGTTGGTGTAAATGTTAAAAAATTAAGCTTTCTTTTCTTTTGAAGAGGACACAGTTGAAATCACAATTGACTATACATAAAACAATCGTAGAGAGTCAAGAAGTACTTGATTTGAATGCATAGGATTTAAATCTTTTTACGAAACCTTGGAGCCAAGTTTAAAAACGCTTGCTATAGTACTAGTTTGATCATCGCAACTGCACGTTAGATGTCAATGATTGACGTTTGGCAGTTCTATTTTTTTAATTACCTGGATATACTTTAACACAAACTGTAAAGAATTCGAAGAAGACGTATCACATATTGGAAAGCTTTTGACTTACTCCCGAAATTTTTGCCAATTTTGAAGCACCAGCAAGATTTCACTAAAAAATTCTGCTCGGTGTTGAGTCATTAATTTTGATCCATGAAGATTATATGGATAGAGGCATGAAGTAATACACACCACTTTTGCATTCTCTCCATAAGATTGAAACTTTAATCAGAATAATTAATCATAAAAATATCTCTCATTCGCTGCATCTAATTTTCCGCTATTTTCGAAATGTTTCATCTACTTTCAAAGTTAGCTATAACAACACTTGTCTTAATTTGGTACAGGTATAATTTGTTTTACTTTGGTCTACTGAGACTTTCATACCCTATGAATGGCACTGCAGTGGAGTCATCAGTTAGTTGATTGTCTGCAAGGCGTACAAAAAAACGCTTATGAATTTGAGCAAAGAAATGACTGATCAAAATAATGACTTTTCTTACACTAAATGAATAGAAGGTGCATAGATAGTAATATGAACAACTGAAAATATACAATTTGTTATAGGTGTTATGACACTCCACGTCTCTACTGGAAGGTGTACAACTGGAGCTGAATGTAAGTCCTTACTTGCAGCAGAGTCAACAAAAGGAGTAGTCAGCAATCCAGGAACTGGCTCTCCCAACAATCTCCTCTATGTCAACCCAACGTAAACAACTTAAGTAACCTTTTTATTTTAGGCACAAAATTTAACGAATCAATCTGATTTTTCAGGTAATAAGTAAATAATACATTTGAAATACAATACTTGTATGTTATATCAACAATAGAGCCACAGGTATTATACGCATCATTACACACGTATTTTTTGTCATCTATTTCATTTGAAGTTCTTCTTCGGTTATATATATATATATATATATATATATATATATATATATATATATATATATATATATATATATATATATATTAGTCAGTGTGTGTGTTTTTGTGCGATTGTATGTATGTATCCATATGTATCTATGTATTTATGTATCTGTGAATGTTTGTATCCAGCAAAGTATGTCACATGCTTTTTTTGCAAAATTGACTGGAAATAATTATGTATATGATATATTATGTGTTACATATATGTGTTATTCCATTTTATAGGTGCCATTGGATACGTTGGAAGTAGTATCAACTTGCTTACCTAAGTATGAGACATAATTATCAGGATTACACTTGACTAAAATCGATACATTTTGTCTTGGTCCTATACAACCCTGACTAAATAAATACTTCAGAAAACTAAATCTTAGTTCATGTTTCATTTAATTACACACGCTGCCAAGTTTTACAAATGTGCCTTAGCTTTGCGGCAACTTTCATTTCCGGGAAAATTTCGTGAAACTCACAATCTGTTAATTTTGTAGAAGGTCTTGCATTTGCGTTTGACGTGAATATTCATGTCATTTATCACTATCCTTTATTCAGTATCGGTGTTTGAGGCTTTTGCGACTTCAGACGGCTAACATATTTAATCACAGACGGTTGATCACAAAATAATAATGTATCTCTAGATACTATAAATTACATTAGCGTTCGTGCATCATGCCTGATCGAATTCTAAACTGTATGTTATTTATTTTGTGTTTGTACAAAGAGATACAATGCGTAGCTTGTTTTGCATCACAACATTCTCCTAACAAACATTGCGAATTTATCTGGGATTTAGAAATGTTCGGTTGAGTAGGATGCGAGGAATAGCGTGTTCTCCGACACAGACTGTTGTGCTGGTATGGCTTCAAAACAAGATCATGAAGATGTCATGGCTTTGGCCGAGGACAGTGGGAATCGGAGGGGTAGGGTGGGATCTCTAAATACCACCATATTAGGGTGTGCCGCCCGAGTGAAAACATCTACCCATAACACGATTGGAACTAATTTGGAATAATTGGATCTTCATATTTTTCAAATTTCTCAAAAGTGTTAGGTGCCATATAGCTAATTGTTGCAATATTACAAACTACTCTTAACAACAAGTTTGTAACTTAAAATGAAAAGGAGATGAGCTTACATTTTAAGGTTAAAACGGCCGTATACAGCAGTCCAATTATCCCAAATTAACAGGGGTTGAGTCTGTGCAAACTGATAAAGAAATAACGACTGATATGGCCCCAACCATGTACAAGCTAACTCTAGTAACGGTACTAAAAGTGAAATAGATGTATTGCATCTTGTATTCAAACAGGAGAGATTACAGAAAGAAGTTGTTGTTGTTGTTATTCAGGCAGAGTATCAGAGTGTTTGCGGAATTCTAGCAAGAAAAAAACCGAAACACGCGCTGGTAAATTTTCAGAGCCGACTATAGTTAGCGAACAGCGACAACAAATTATTTCAAACTGAAGGTCGCCTAGCAGAAATCGATAATTTAATGATTTTGGTATTTGTTGAAACCAGACTAATCGTCGAAATCGCGAAACAGCGAAATAATTAAGTTACTTGACAGGTATTACCAGGAGAGAGAGCCGGTGTTTTTCAAAATGACTCTGCGCGTGGAATAGTGACTTTCAAAAAAGTTTGCGAGTAAAAGGTGACCCTCCCTTATTTCTATGCACAACAAACAATGACCCACTCGCTGCTTGTCACAGTGAATACCAACATTATTTTATTTGATATGTAATTAATGAGGTTCAGGATGTGACAACTTTAGGTGCCTCATCCCACCACATGTGAAGGCTGTAGCTCTTGAATTTACTGATTTCTAGATATATTTACGAAATCGAGATCAAAGGTCATCCTAATCACGTGATATTTTGGCAGAAAACTTTGCTCACATAATAATCCCTGTCCACGAAAAATCATATCTCTATTGGTCTATTGGCTAGCCTTTAATTACATGCGTACAATTGATGAGGTTCAGGATTATATGAGGGTCAAAGGTCACCAGCAACCCCAAAATTTAGTTATGCATTATTGTCCCATAACAGTCTTTGTTCAATAGACACTAGCCCTCTTGGACCGTATGTATATTCCCGTTTCTTTATTTCGTTATAAATGTATGGCTAATTGTGATCGACAAAAGCGTGAAACGGAGATAGGGCGCAATAGCGAAAGGACGAAATAAAGAAATTTAAAAGCAAATTCATAAATTTATAAAGAAATAAAGAAACAGGAGTATTAAGAATAAAATAAATTCGACAGACAGCAACACAGACGGCATATTCGATATATTACTCGCGCCACCCTCTCCCCATTGTCGTGTTATTACATGGGTAAAGGAAGATGGAGAAATTAAAGGTAAGGAAGGCCTGCATTTATTCCAAATGACGCTGCAAGTGAAATAGTGACCCTTCAAAAGTGTCGCTAAGAAAATCTGACCTTCCCAAATTTGCATGCGTAACAAACAATGACCCTCCCCACACGTGTAACAGTCAAATCAATAATATTTAGACCCTTTATCTTGTGGCCATCTCGGATTTTCAACTTTATATTGACTTAATTTGTATGAAAATCGATCAATCAAAATTCTGCGCATTAACTTTGTAGACCATATGGCCAGGTTGCTACATTGCAAATATCAAGGTCTTGGGCCATGACCATTTCAATTTTGAGAAGAAGATTTTTTAAAGTTCTTTTTCATAATTTCGCATGGCTTTTAGTTGATGAATGAGGGGATTTTAGTGGGCATTCAAAATCAGAAAAAGTAATCAAACGGACAATTTTATTGTATGTGTTTTTATCATCCATGGCACATCATGACGCAAACACTTTGATTTTTAGCTTTTTTATACAAACCGTATAAGCACATACTCCAGTGTAATAAGGAAACTGTATGCACACATTCAATTTTAGTGAAAAAACGACACCATCATCGGTTGAAAAGTGACCATGTATACATACTGTTTAACTTGGCAAATGTTTCGTCAGTCCTGTAAAACACATAAGGGCTCGGTACATCTGTCTCTCATGAGAAAAAGCTTGATCTCATAGTGTGACCTGTATCCATTTGATAAACTCGAACAGGCCACTATTTTTAAACTCGGTACTCTGGCACCAGCCGGTATGAATGCATATTTTAACGCGTTTGATCGTTCCCTTGTTTGATTGGCTGGGGTTTTTTTCTTGTGTTTTCACGTTTCTCTGGCGAGTTTTTAGTACTGAAGAAGGGTTGCACCCGAAACGTCTGCGCTTTTTAGTCTCTGCTTTGCAAGTGTTTTATCTCCCGCTGGTCGGTTAGTATTTTACTGTATTTGTTTTAACTTTGCTCTTTATTTTAACGAGTACTGTATTTCCCGCTAGTCGGCCAATTTTTTACTGTATCCATTTGATACACCCTGGCCGCTAATGGCACACCGTTCAATCAAACATCTCTGTACAGTACTTGAGTCACAAGCGCTCGTAGGGCTGTGTGTTACCGGCGTTACACGGCCTCCCACCTCATGTGGTGGAGGCTGTGGCGGAGTCCAGTTACTTTTGTATCCGCTAAGTGCCAACCACTCCAAGAAATAACCAC
>LD373632.1:0-14519 GCA_001465055.1 Ptychodera flava
TTTTACAGCTAGAGAAATGACCTCGCCGCCATTGCAATTTCTCCTGTTGCCGGCTTCTGATGAAAAGCCTGAATTAAACTTCTTTCTTGTAGAGGTTTTTAAACATGCATGATTCCTGTTTTCAGATTGTTTACAACTGCAGAATTTTCCTTGTTTTGTACTTAGGTTGTTCAAAATATTTTAAAATGGGTAGAATGTAGATTTTGTATGGCAGCCAGGTCAGGTCATTACAGTGAATCTAGAATGTGGCCTAGACATTGGCGCATACAGTCTTCAAAGGGCGTGAACAAAATGTTATAGAGGCAACGCGCAGTCTGTATCCTTTAAAAGCATGAAGGTGTTAAAGTTGTGGCGACATGACCTTGAGTGTAAATACACCTTTTTCTTATATTCCATTATGATTTCATAGTGCCAGCAAGGTGTCTCCGTACTGTACCTATGACATGTCATAGACATACACATAGTACTATGAAGCATATTGATGGTAATGTACAAAGTGGGCTATGATCATTAAAGTACGGCAGCAGTACCCAACAGATATCTTGATTGTGGGGTTTAATGTATAAGTGGATAAGTGGTCTTATCAGAAGTTGAATCGGGGTCGACTGCATCAACATTAAGCACAGCAAACATAGACAAGAAAGTCCTGTATAAAAAAGGCTAACTCGCCATCCCAAAAAAGGATGGTTTAACCCAACAATGATGGTGGTACTATCCTGCAAGATAATGCCTCAGATTCAACAACACAGTCACATATACGCACACTTATAAAGTATATCAGTTGCCTAACTTGGTAAGTGTGTGTGAAATTGCCCTTATTCTCATCATGGACCCTTGAGGGTCTATGTTATATAGTGTGCAAAGTAATATGATATCAGTATAAACAGGTTTGCAACAGACACACTGAACAAATTATCTCGCGTTCATAAATATAGCAAGACCTGAAATTGAGTCGTTTGACTTTGATAGAGCGTGCAGTTGAGCAACCAAAGAATCTAAAGAAAGCATATAAAAAATTGCATTGAGTGCAAAAAGTGTATACGGAATCTCTCTTTTTCATTGTGATTTCAGACTGAGACTCTCAAAAAACTGTCATAGCACATGATTTTTGTAGAGGGGCCAAAATATGTCCACTGGTTCTACAATCCTGATTCAACACCACAGAAAGTGTATGCCTCCTCATTTTCAAAAAATCTTTGGTCAAAAAACTGCTGGTATTTGTAATCATGACCAACAGGAGCATCCAAAGAAAATTTCCCTCAATAGAAAGTATATAAGCATACTGCAGAAAATCAAAGTGTATTTCCTTTTAATAAGATATCTTTTAGACTCAATATTTACAATCCAGTAGAAAAAACAATATGATAACAATATATACTGTTAGAAGTATACTATTAGAAGTATGCAGGAAGACAAGACAAAAACAAAAATTGAAGACTGTCACAAGAGATTTTACCACAGCACACATTGTAAATTTTGATGATACTGCCTATATTGATGTGGCAATGTAAAACAATAAATTTCATTCACATTAAAAACATCAAAAGACTGCACATTGTAATCATCAACAATTACTGGCCAAAAAATTAAAATGTATATGCAAAATGACTTTTCAACAGCTTGCACATGTCAAGTGACAGCATAAATACTGACTAAAGTAAATACACATATCAATATTTTGATGATACTGCCTTCTTTGATGTGGCAGTGTAAAACAGTAAATTTCAGTTGTGTAACATTATTTGCAAATATGTCTGGTTTCTGTAGACAGAATTTTTAAAATAACAAACAAACTGAATGATTGAGCATAAAACATACAGATTAATACACCTCGAATATGCACAGGAAAACAACTTACAATTAAAATTACTCAATAAAAATATCTAGCGATAGAATTTAACTTTACATCATCCAAACTCCAACATAACATGTTAAAGTATTAAAGCTGCCTCTGATCAGACCTTCAACTATTTCAAATTCTTCACTTAACATTAATGGCATTTCATGGAGAATCTAATTTCAAATTTAGAAGTGTGAATATTTCAGCATCATCCCAAATGAAATTTTGTACATTCTAACATCAAAAAATTTAAATGAATGTATGCAAAATGACTTATCACAAACTTTACACCTGCACAAGTGATAGCATAATGCTGACTAATTGAAAAATAAATATCAAAATATAAATTACATATTTGCAAAAAATTAAAGTAAATCATCATAAAGCTTCACATACACATCTTCACTGTTCACTGTCTTTATACTTCTGATCGACATCAAGTTCCTCAAAACATTTTGTCAATAAATCGCTTGAGTAGAGAGGTAACAAATCTATTGTAGTATCAAACGAGTCCACTATGACATTTGCTGATGCTTTTAACATTATTGCAAAATGCTCAGATTGAAAATCCATGCAGTATGACCCTGGGCGCAGCTTGCCTACTGGAGCAAGTACCCTGTATGTGACTGCAGAGTATGGAGGGCAATATTCCTTGTTTCTCAACCACAAGCTAACACTGCGCTATTCCAATTATGGAAGACAAAGTTTTGATCTGTTCAGACACTTCAAAGTAGGTGGACTGTACATATTTAATACAGTCGAAATTCATTTAGATAATGCTTGACAAATAAATTTTCATATTGGATCTTGAGCAATGAAAGACGAGTACTTCATATTTCATATCGTCTTGAATGTTAGCATAAAACCTGATAAAAACTGAGGATTTCAGAGAAAGTGTTCATAGGATGCCCTAAATCTCTGCTAACTGTCAATTATCTCACATTGTGTAAAGTGTTTCTTTCTGAATCAGTAATTTGAACTGACGCAATATGTCACACAAAGATGAAAGTTTCAGGACAAGAAAGTTCTGAGGTAAAGATGGTTTGTCCAAAACTGAGAAATTTAGCACAGAAATTTGCAAGAGCAAACTTTGTGATAATTTTATCAAACATGCATGAAATTTGCATGACCTAACACTAAGGCACTTTTTCATACAGACGCAGTCATGATAAAGATTTGAGGCATCAGTGCTATAATTACACACTATTTCTGTAAAGCCTTTTTATATATTCTAGGTGAAAATAAAATTGTTTGCATGAGTAATTGGTACAAAAATGATAGAACTAAAATACATGTTAACAAAAATATTTACCTTTTTGGTAAAAAAATAAATAAAAAAAACATCAGAATGGCAGGAGACTAGTCATAAAATTTTCTTTAGCTTCATTAATCAGCTATTTATCAAATACAGCACCCATTGTACAAAGAAAACTTTTTTAAGAATAAAGCTTTTTGTCTAAAAAGATAAGCAGAATGTAAAAATGTAAGTGATTGAAATGTATGACAACATAGTGCAAAGTACATGCTTCTGAACACAGACTTATTGACATGCACATAATTTTGCGCGTCCCTGAAAAAGGGTATTTTTTCAAAACATCTTTCTCATGCAAAATACATGGACTAAATCTTGTGTGGTGACAAATCACCTGCATACAAGAAACTTACTGGACTTTAAGTAGTGTGGTAAATTAAAAACTTACACGCTTAATATCTGATCACGTTTCTCTGTCAGTTAACTTGCACAACTGTCAAAATGCACTTGCAAACAACTGAGTTCCTGAGATTGTTACAGAGTAGCCAGACACCTAGACATGAATACACTCTTGTATAAACAGTGAATTTGTCAACACTGCAAGTATTCTGGTAAAAGTACAGTAGTTTGTAATACTGTATATTTTTGTAAGTCGAATATATGTAAAGTATCAACTATAGTCTGTATTAAAACTCTATGGTATCCAAATTGTTGATACTCTTCAGAAAGATTTTCTTTTAAAGCTTAAAATACTAAGACACTGTGTGGGAACAACTGACGTGAAAGTTTTTAAAATCTTTGATACAGAATGGCAAGTTTACCTGTTGGCATAATCAAGGTCACCTCAACTGTCACTGAATATTTTGAATGCAGAATTATCTTCTTGCTAATTATCAATCTCAGGTTTTGTACCACTCTTCTTTCAGTGATTTGAAATGACACATGACATACAGAGGTGAAAGCTTTGGGACATTAAATTTCAGAGATGAAGATTTGTCCAAAATTGAGAAATATGGCACAGAAAATTTGCAAAACTTTACGATCATTTCATCAAACCTGCGTGAAATAACCGTGTACAAAACCAATGTTAATGTTTCTTTCAACTTTCGCTGGAAAATCTGAATCTAATGAATGGAAGACACACCTGAACTTGGTATTGCTCAATTGTCTTATATATGCTTTCATAAGTATGTAGATTCTCTTTTTTTCACAGTAGATATTGACAACATCAGAGTTCTCAACTGGTTATCAAAAATAGACTTTTCATCCGATTCATTAAGACATTGTAATTTTCAACATTTTTCCAAATTACAATTTTGAAATTACCCCCTATACACTGCACAGATACAGTAATATACTAATACACAAAAGTATACACACTATCTACATTTATACATCTGGATGAAATCAGTACTGATATTGGATGATGTTTACACCTGCATCATGAACATGATAAAGATTTCAGAACTTTCAAATTTTCAAAATTCTGCACCTTGTAATAATATTTTTGATCTTTGGACTTCTGTTCTAATCTCTCTAAAACCTGTATTTAAGATTCAATAAACTGGCCATACTGCAATCACACTAAGTAACTATTTTAAACAATGAAACCCATCATAAATAAACTCACAGAAATAAAATAATTCATGAAAGAAAATGCCATCAAACTTTCACAAAAGACTTGGTAAGTAAGGTATTGTGAAAAATGCAATTTCATAAAGTGGTGTCCCTATACTTGATTTCAAGATTTTTTCATAATATTTCTTGTCTAATCATTTTTCATAAAACATGCACAAGTATTAAGCAAACGATGCTGATGATGATATTTTTACACCTGCATGTTCACTCACCGGACTTACAGTTCTACTGTACTGGCCATCCCTACTGACCTTGTCAAAATTAAAGGTAAATGAAATTCATATAATGAAAATTACAAGATGCAAATAGTCTTCATACTTAAGCCTCTCCATATAAAATCTAGAACACGTACGATCTGAAAATTATGTTTCTTGATCCAAAATGCTTTCCTTAATTGGAATTACCGTTTCTCCCGTCTGTAAATGGAAAACACAAACATAAATTCATGAAAAATGAGAAGTTAATGTCTTTTCTGACTTTCACACTATAAATGGACAGACAATATATTATGCAGTCATTCTAACAGTGACGGGGACTCCTTATTCACAATAGAATAATTAAGATAGATGATGATCAATTCAATTTTGGTGTCTCAGTATAAATTAAGATGACACAACAAAACTGGAAATACCCTTTTAAATTTATTCTGATTTATCACAACATCACCTCTATCATCAAGCACATGCCTCTATCAAACAAGTGGGTAGCAAAATGGCTTTTTTTTGTTTTCCAAAAAGGTGAAAGGTCAATGAAGCATTTCTGTTGATTGCAAGGAACTTATAAAGTAGATAAGAGCTATTAGCGGGATTTGTATGATGTTCAGTACAATATGCCATTAATACAGGCAATATATTGAAAATATGATCAACTTAAATTTCATGATAAATTTTGTGATTTGAAATATTTACTCAAATGAAAGAGCATCTCCATTTTCAATATTCTCTGATTAAATTCCATTTGGTGCCATTTTACTGTCAGAATAATCCGAGCAATGTGGTACCTTGTCCATTATTTTTGGTTCGTCTGTGCTTCTTTAGTCAGCAGCTAATGTATGAAAAAAATCAACTGAATTAGAGTCATATTCAAGAGAGAGCAGATTTTGTTTCAACCCATAAAACTAAAATTTCTAATCAATGCACCTGCAGAACTCACTGGGCCCAAACTTCTTCATGAAAACAATCAGGTTTGCCATTAAATATTTAACACTGCTTGTTATGAATATTTTCTATTCTAAATACTAGTTAGGAACATTGCAGAATAATGGTGAATGCCGACTAGATTTTATTGTATTGAATTTAAAGGAAATCTCATGAAATTAAGCAGCATCTGGGAAACTATTTTGGTTCAGTGCATGGTTTATCGACAGGATAACAAAGGAATGCTATATTTATGGTCAAATTCAAGCTTGGTGAAAACGTTTGATCTACAATGCACGTTAAATCTGGGCAGGGGAACACTTAAAATGTCATTAACGTACCGAAGGACAACAACAACAACACCAACAACAACACCACCAATAAATACAACACCGAAGAATATGCCTGCTATTACTCCAACAGATAATCCGGACTCATTTTCTTTACCATCAGATGATACTGTGCCATTTCCATGATTCGTGGTCTCATTTACTGGACCTCCAGGAGGGGTTTTTAAAGATGGTGGGGTGCTGTTTGGCTGCTGTGATGTGATTTCACTAGAGACATCAATAGGAGCGTAGGTTGCACTTGGAACTGAAAGAGAAAGTAAGTGCAACAAATAATAATCCTGGTTATAATACTTTGAAGTAATTAACAACATTCAAAAATAATGATTTTAAATTTTGCTCAAATTTTTCTCAACGGAACTAAATATCATCATTCTCAAATAAAGGGTCACAATGCAAATAAGGGATTACAGAAACAAAGAAATATAACCTAAATTTATCAATAATTGACACATAAAATGGCCACTATTCCCTATGTATACAGGGAAAAACTAAACATTTTTAAACAAATTTGTACGCTGTAAAAGCTTCATAATTATAAGAAAAAACCCAGCAGACTAGTAGGAAATATTGGGAAATTGTCAGTATATTGTAAAACTGTCCTACTTTAACTGGAACTACTGCAAGGGGACCAAAGTGTACCATTTATTTATAGTAAATACGCAAACATTATTTGTGATAAAAATGCAAACATTTAGTACAAAAATATAAATACAAACAAGTAAGCTCAGTTGCAAGTACCACTTTTTTGATGTAATTCTATAAATTTTAAGCAGCGCGCCACGTGTTCTAATCATGAAAACGTCTTAAATTGCTGTTGATAATGTACTCCTGTTGAAGTATTATAGAAGTTAAACTTTTTTCCGAAAGTTGTACTTCAAACCTGTCATATACTGGTATTTTGCACAACCTTAATTAACAGCAAAATTAGAAAGGGAACAGTCACTTGAATGTATTCAACTATGAATTCAGTTTTATTTGAAAGCAAGCATATCTTCATTGGCTAATTTAATTAAATTAAGTCTTAAGTTGAGGAGTTGAGTGAAAATTATCAAAATACTGCAATTGTTGACAAAATCTGTCTGTAGAGAAAGGCAAACCATTCATTCAAATTTTTTTTTATTGTGTAAACAATATGGATATCAGATGTTGATAAAGTCACAGATATTGGGGAATTTTTTACAATTGTCTGGACTCCCCCTTTTAGCTGCATGGACACTGGTAACCTTTACCCTTACAACGTTACATTTCAAGCTGTTGTCCCTTACATATATGTCACATTCTGTTTTCTTTGTAACCTGAGATTGGGTATACATTGTGGTGGAAATGTTCCTGGTATTTTTGTATTTGGAAATTATAAAGCAATTTTCTTTGTGAACCTTAATCTGTACTTATCGTACAAAAGAGTGTATTCTTTGTTGAATCCACAAGAAATAGGAAATTATCACTCAATGTAAACATATGTAGAATAATCCTATTAGAGCTAATTATTATCTGTATATGCATACCAGTAGTTGTTCCACATATCTCTTCAACTTCAGCTGATCCACCTTGCCAGAAGTCTTTTCTGTTACATACAAGGGTTTTGTTTATGCAAGTTCCATCCTCTCGAGTGACCTTTTCTTTGTCAGACAATATGTTACCTAGGGTTGAGAAGAAAGATATGTCTTAATTACAATCTGGAATACAATTCAATTCATACATTTACCAAACAGGGATAAAAAGACCACACAAAAGCTGATTGACATGTGACCATTACTATTTCACAGCATGTTTGTGGATGCAAGCTCAAACATTTTCACCGGTAGATTTTTTTTAAGTAGACAGTACGGACATTGAGTTTGAAGGACAAAACATATCTAAATGAATGTTATGACTATTTGATGAATTGTACAGTCCAAGCAATCTAACAAGTATTGTTTTCATTGCTAATAATTTGTCTTCAGTAAAACTCACCAAAAAGAAATATTTTTAATGCCATTTTGATCACGATATATTGACATGAATATGATCCCTATCAACACCAATTAAACTTAAAATCATACTTTTCAGTATTCTTAACAGAACCTGGCTTAAACAAATTGTAAGCTTTGAACATCTTTTAAAGCAAAGTTAAACTACATGTATAGGAAGTTCTGTCACAATTCAAAACAAACATGAAAACATTCTTTGAAACCTGCACATCAAATATGTGAATCATATAAGGCAAGTGATTTCTAAAAGGTTTCCCATTAAAATGATGGAAATGTTCTCCAGGAATATAATGTTGCTTATTTTGTTTCATCTTAACAAGCAAATTGAACAAACTTATCTCTGACTGGTAAATTTAATTAACAAAACATGAGAATGGTACTGGACAATGCATGATATCATTTAAACATATTTGATTACAAAAATTCTGAGAAAGTTTTGCTTAAAAGAATCTGCTGACAAAATGTCAATATAATCTAGTTTCAAGGTTTGTCATAAATCAATCGACCTGATGAGATGTTTTGAAAACTAGTTCATTGTGAGTAAGCTAGACACTATCTTTTAACAAAAAATGACATGTTAACAATTTAATCAATGATCACTGTGGGGCACGTCAACTGTATTAAGCAGAATTCCCACAGTGCAATTTAATAGATGGTCTTTCCTGTTGCTATGACTGCAGATGATTTTTGAAAAACTTACAGCAATCATGTTCATCTTCATTGTCACGACAATCCTGCTGACCATCACATTGCATCTTTTTAGTCTGGCACTTCCCCTCACACATGAACGTGTGTGGTGCTTGGCATAATAGACAAGGACCAGCTTCATCTGAGTGATCCTCACAATCCGGCTCTCCATCACAGCGATGATCTTCTGGGACACAATTACCACCACTGGTACAGTTGAACATGTTGGGCTTTGCACAGTCATATTTGAAATCTGCAAAATATCAATCAGAAAGATAATCAGCAACGTGACACAAGCACAATGTTAAGTCATCATTGATGACACAGTCCCCACTGAATTGAGATTATTGCTATTAGTGGGCTAGTGTTGGTCTGTTTTCGCATAAAATGTATTCTTATATGATATCTGAGTTTGAAAATTTGTGGTATTTTGATAATTCGTATAGATATTTAGTTGATTCAGTGTTATTGATGTGTGAAATGTCAAAGGCACTTATTTCAGTCTACTGTGTAGTTATTTTGTTCAATGTTGTCCAGCTAGTGCTACAGCAGTTACAGCATGCTCTTTGAGAGGGTTGATGTATGGCACAGTACTAGAGATTTCCCATAATACATCATGATTTGTACCAACGTAGATTCCCCTGTGAAGTCTACCATGTCTCCCATGTGTAGACAAATTCCTGGACTAGTTGTAAAAATTCTGACAACGTACTTTTAAAAACACCTTTCTTCTCAGTTCCCATTTTAAAGGATTAAAAACATTGTGCCTGATTGAGAGAAGAGAAAGGATTTTTTGTAAATTTTCCACTGATCGTGTCCTCAGCCATACAGAATAAAGTGGTGGAAAGTAGGGAGACTAGTTGCACCTGTTTTATGAAACAAAAGGATATTGATTTTTCCAAATAGAAAAGACAAAAGAAATTTACATGCTAATTTTTTTCAGAGAATGACCCCTTCAGTTGGTCATAACTTGCTCCCCAAAACTGTGACATTTGTAGTACCTGCAGAATGTGGCTTTTATGGTTATTTATTGGTTTCTTTGAAATTTATACTACAATATTTCAACGTACTTTTAATAAATATAATTAATCAATTATCGTGAGACTTCACATTATTGCTTTTATACAGAACTGAAAAAGTTATAAGAAAACTAACGTCGTTGGTACAAATCGAACAGCATTGTGGGTAATTTATTGTACTGTGTATGGTGGACTGTAACAGCTATCATGGTAGACATATGGTGAATGTGACCTGAAGCGAATGAAAAAGGTGCCTACAACATGGAGTAGGTTCAATCCATCAGTTAAATAGGGAGCAAAGGAATGTCTTTGCGAAATATTGCCATGGTCATAAATTCTTCTTTCTGGAACCCCACAAGATTAAAGTATGTGTTTTGAAAGTTATTGTATATTGAGCTAGTGGATAAATATTGTACACTTGCTGGCGTGCTGATGCCTCATATTGTTTGCACTGAGCTCCGTCAATACAACTTGATGTCTGAAGTTTGCAAATTTTATCACGACACAGACTCAGGGTCAATCTTTGGCTGAAATCTCTCTGTTTTGTCAAGGTTAGTACACTATGACTGTTAATTTGATCGCCAGCATGTGGCCAACAGTTAGTTCCAAAGATGCTGTTCAGTGTTTGTCCTGATAAAATGTTTGGCACTCTGTTTACCAAGATCGTGACAGCAGACGATGGACATGCATCAGATTGCACTGAAAATTGCATCGAAAGTATAAAGATTTATGACAATGAAAAAAACACACGTTGCGTTGATGTTAAAGTTTTATCTGAGATGTCACTATGCAGCAAGTTTGGTGGCTTTGCGGAGGCTGGACCAAATTAAACATGGCTGCCACGACCAGAACAGTGTGTGCAGTGCGAGATGGTATATTGAATGATAGCCATCATGTCATGAGAAGTTTGCTTGTCAGAATTGTCACACACAAGAGGTGTTCAAAAAATTTTAGGGCTACAATGCATGTTTTGTATTTTCATAGATGGCAGCATTGACTAGAGTACAGGAGGACAACTGCTATATTTGTGGCCAGCCCTAGCTATTTCCATGGAACCATGAATTCTGTATATAGTGATGTTGTTGTACGCCAAGCTGTGGCCTCTACCAGTCCAATGGAAGCAACTTATAACTTACTACAGTGCAACAACAGTATCATTTGAAGCTTGCTGTTTTTTCTTGTGGAGGACAAGAGAACCTTCTGAACAATGACTATATATCACTAACTTCACTCAGATCACAATACAGTTTGGTTAGGCCATTGTGTAAAATGTGTCAGGACAGCGGTAAAGAGGCCAAGACATGGGGCCAAAGTAAATTGAAAAAACTCAGATGCTCAGGTTCTAGCAGGAGGATATTGAAGGACAATACTGAATTGTTTGATTTCACAGATTTGCTGTGCATATCAGTTCTAGCATGTTGAAATACTCAGAATGTTGTGCAAACACAAACTGAACATATGTTAATATGTTATTGTTGAGAAATATAGTGTTGAATTCAGTGTATCTCCCTTGTCTTAGATATTTCTGATTACCCGAAAGGCAAAAGATTAGTTTGCCTTGTCTGCATCCCGGTAAAAAAGTCTTAAGGACTGCGGTTCCCTTTGGGCAAAAAAAAATTTCGCTCGCCGCTCCTGAGCCTTGGTCCAAAAAATCTAATGAACAAGAATTTTTTTCTCTAGCCTAAAGCTTCATTATAGCAGGGTGGGAAAGTTTGGGTGAGAGCAAAGCAACTAAGTTGTTGCTGCTATGGTGCCTGGATTGTATGACCTCTTATTGAATTTGATCATCTGGCTAATCCTGTCCTTTGTGGCAAACTGCAAATCCTTGGTCCATATCGAGCCTTAGCTTAGCCTAGCCAAACCTTCAGGGATAACATTCAATAATGTCTGTTAGGCGGGGGTATATTTTATAAAAGTATGCCCTAATTGGCAACTTAAAATTCTAACATTTACAATTCAGAAGTATCATGGCATGTGAAATGAGCACTGCACATCCGATTGTAAGCATATCATAGTAAACCAGTTTACTCCTGATATTAAGTTGAGAACTGAGATGGAGATATTAATATTAAGTTTAAAGGTTAAGCCAAGATACAAACTACAATTTTCTGTGGAACAGAGGGTCAAATGTTTTTTTTTGGACAAATGATATGTCTAAAATCCACAATTTTTCTAGATGATGGGTCAGAGGTCATCCTACAGTACAGAGGGTAAAAAGTGTACATTTCATCAAAATTTCCTTTGTCAAAGGTCAACATGAGACGAAAAATTGGGGTCAAATAAATAGCCTTCTCAATCCCATATGGCAGTGCCTCCGCAGGAGTAATAAAACCCTAGGTCAGAGGGTTTCAAGGTTTTAATGCAGATGGATTGATTTTGTTTGTTATCTGTACGATATACCGGTATACATTTATCCTCTTTGCATTATGTTAATGAGCTGCAAAGGCAAATCACATACGTTCCCAGATGTAGCACAGACTGAACAATGACTTATGAAGCAACCTGACATGTGATGTCAGACAGAGAGGAAGATTGACAAAAAAACATTAAAAAGTGCCTTAAATGTACAAATACATAAACATTATCATTTCAGTAACCTAGCTGACTGAGATAACCCTTTGGAAAATGCACACCAAGTTTCAGAGTAACTACACCAGTGTTTTCAGAAATTTTTGACTAAAAACTAGAAAATTGCCCTAAATTTACAAATATGAAAATTACACCAAAATTTGAACAAACTTCACTGAGGTCACCCCGAGAAATTGTGTACCAATTTTCAAAGCAATAGGATATGCCATTTCAGAGAAGATTTTTTGGACCAGACACAGAAAAAACTTATCCCAAAAATACTAACACGCAAATTTCACCAGAATTTGAGCACACCTAAATAAGGTTCCCTTAAGAAACCTGCATAACAACTTAAAATTAAATCTGACTGGTGGTAAAGATTTTTAGCAATTTACATGATTTTTTACCTCATTTGTATATTTTGACACTGACATGTTAATTTCAACAAATTCACACAATCCACACCACAGGTGCACCTGTACACAAAATACCAATGCTGCTGGTTTTGAGTTTTTTATTTGGATGGACATATATATTGTATATTATGCATAAAGCTATGCATTATATGACATACTGACATACAGATGCAGCGGACTTACCATATATGCCAAATGTGAGCTAAAAAGTTTTGATGCAGTATTTCATTCGTTATATTGAACTTAAAAATTTGAACTTGTTGCAATATATGCATGAGTTCACCGAATATTTTATTTGGAAAGTTCTTTCAAAATATACTTTATATATCTTTAAAGTATATCTACTTTTCATCTATCTCCCATGTATTGCTCTTTTAATTTCAGTAAAGATATTTTTGAAGTTGCTCATTTGAAAGACAATTTCAGACCCAACCTACCTGGCACTCCTTTCAATGGTGATGGGGAAACTGCGCCCGGTATAATAATTATGATGCTGAGTAAACAGAAACTGTTCTTCCATGTACTGTTCATGTTGTAGACACCTATGTGGATGGAGAAATTATTAAAGAACATATTTGGAGTAACTTTGTTGTTATCCATTATTAGCACTACTAAATCAAATATATTTAATTCTTCTCCTAGAGGCAAAACACACATATGCTTGCAAATTTGAAAGGCTCAACGTCCGTACATGTGTGTTATACATGTTTAGTTGGGAAGTGAATGATGGTTTAACTACAAAATGAAAAGGCATTTATCTGAGTATGTGGACTGACATTGAAAATTAAGTGATAGTCTCTTGTGGCAACTGTCCCCTTGAAGGCGATGTTGACAATTAATTAATTAATCATCACAGAAAATATCTTGCTGTAACTGTTACATATGTTAGGAGTGCATATACATTATCAACTTTCAATAAATTTTCCTTTGACTGGTTTAATGAACATTTACTAAAACGAGAGTTTTTTCAATAGGAGCATGAAGCTACATGTAGCTGCCAATACTGTTCGCTTTTGATTCTAGATCTTTGGGTATGCAATATTGAATAACCTCAGATATGAAGGATAAATCTAATGATCTCCATTAATTACATTGCAACTGTCAGCTCTCAGCGGTGTTTTATCCAGGATGGCATCATCAGGGGGATTTTCCCCCTTTCCCAGAAAATTTAGGGGGGATTTCACCATTTCATGTGTTCTACTTGTATCTCTAACGTGTGACTGGCACTATTTCAGGGGGTGGGGGGGAGGGCGTGGGCTGGTTCTGGGCCTTTGACAAATTAATTGGGGGTGCCAACATGTCAACAGAGGGGAATCCCCTATCCGTCCCATTGTCTAGAAGAAACACTGCATCAGTGGATATCATTTTACTTGTGTAAGACTCAAGAATTTCATCCCAGTAAATGACAACCACAGGTTTTGGATCAAATTTAAGCCATTTCACTGAAATTAAAATGATTCCTTCTTTTACTCTACTTTATAAATTCTAAATGACAAAGTTTGAGCTCTCAGACATGCATTGTTCCTCATCAAATGGAACCACAGTCTCACTGACACAAGTTTTCAAAGGTTAAATGCACTTTGTGGACCGATATTGAGACTCTAAAATTTCTACAATTCTTTTCTGATCTACCACATGGGGGG
>LD373632.1:14595-25448 GCA_001465055.1 Ptychodera flava
GTTAGCTCCAAACTTTCTGCGGTGACCCCCGATTTTCATTGTTGATTTGGTAAGAGAATGATGGAAAGTTTTATTTAGGAAAGTGAGAGAAAAAATTTAGTTCCCTCACTTTTGAGGCACATACTATCTGATTACAATCTGATACAGAGTACGGCGACGTTACATGGTATTCTCGTGCCGTCGCCTCTCACAAGAAAATACCGTGTAAATAAAGACGTCGCCGTACTCTACATCTGATTTTAATCAGATTGGAGGCGCATACTCAACCTGCCATCACAGACCAGTTACTGTTGAAGAAAGCTGCTTACACTTCAGGATCCCTGACAATTGAATGATCTTTACCCCAAGTATGGATGGATATCCTGTCTGCAACATACCTGGTCCGTGGTGGCAGGTAGACTTAATAATTGTGTCAATGAGACTGTGGTTCCAGACGGTCGGGAATTATGCACGCCTGACTTACTTAATTTGAAAGAAAGTAGTCAGGAGACATTTTGACAATAAAATTGTGACAATTGTTCCTGGAAATGCACAAATATGAATTACACCATCTCCTGAACAGATCAAGTCAAGGAGATCAGTGAAGACCGACAACCTAAGGAAAATAGATAAGTGCTTGAAAAAAACTAAAAATATCAATATTCACAATGATTGAATTTCACTGACTTAATTTTTGATACATTTTCACTGACATTTAAATTAATCGATTTGCCAGTACAGCAACTGTAACGTGCCTATTGTTATTTAAGATTTTGATTAGGATTTAATTCAGCAGATTTTATTTCAATAACAGTGACAATAGTAAAGTCATATCAAAGTGAATAATTAGTACTTTAAAAGTTTGATGATCTGGGGAATGCCAGACGTCTTCAGAAATGTTAATGGCGAAAATTTTAAAAACCCGACATGAACATTCCATGCGCATTTTAAACGGCGGCAGTGATACAGCGGCTTTCGTCGTGTGAAGCGAGTAAACCGAGCTCGCTAAGCTATCGTGAGTTGTGAGTTAGCGTATACTTACAAGTCGGAGCTCCCACGTACAATCAGGGTCATGGACCAGGAACAGCGTACAGTATGTGACTGAAGTCGTCCCACCTCTATCACCACAAGGACTGAATTGAGTAGATCGCTGTCAATGTAATCCTTCCGCATTCGCTTACCGTGAATGATTGAAACGGCCGCGGTGTATCCGCATATCAGCTGGCACTGATACAATAGAGGTACGCTGATATCAATCGACCAATTATAGGGCGATTTACGGAGTGTGCCACGCGAGTGGCAATACGATTACATATCCTTTTATTTCGAGCAAACATGTTTTCTTTTCATCGTGTTTAAAGGCGCCCTTTTCAATCCCTGGTTCTCGCATTAGCGAATGTGTCAACAGCCCATTAACAGTTTGTCATTCTTTTGTTTTCCATTGAATATTTTATCAAGTAACTAATATTTATATTAGATAAATCTGATAATTGAGTGGGGGCTTTAAGCAAAGTTTTAACATGTACATGGAATAGATGGATTTTCAGTATCTAGCAATCGTAGGGGGCGCCCTGCTATCCTTCCCTGAGAACCGAATCATCAACAAGCATTCAATAAACTTAAATTGACACCATTCTGAAGCAATGACGATGGCGTGATCAACTACTTTAATTACATTCGTAAGTAACTTACTGGGGACAGCCTATCTAAACCTAACCCAGCTTCAGATTGACTACATCATTAGGGTTTGGTCAAAAGCCTAAATTTTGTTAAAATGGGTAAAAAGTGTCACCATTTTAAGACAAATATTCCAAAAGCTTCCATAGCAGGAGGGGCAATCCCCTCTGACATCCCCCTGCCTGTACCTCTCTCAAGTGTCATTTGTCTTTAGTAGTCTCATAACTCTCTTTAGTACTTTCATAACAATCCAACTTTTATTTTTTATGCATGGCGATAATATTGAAATTTTCAGTAAATTGAATCATTTTGACATTAATGTGGTTTCAAAAAGTGCCATCAAAGGCCATCATTTTCAAGATGACAATTTCAAAAGCTCCCGCTGAAGGAGGGGGGACCTTCCCCATCTGTGCCTCTCTTAAGTTTTATTTGTCTTTAATAATCTGGTCAACTTGATTCTTTTTCCAGGAAACAAAATTATCATTTTCATCACAATCAAAGTTGGATTTTTGTGACACTGTATAATGTTGTAATTTACAGATGGCTAAAAAAGGGTCACCAAAGGAATATAATGTATTTGAGTGTCCTTTCCATCTAGTGGCCATGATAACATATGTTATTCACAAGTGGTAAGAATTATGTAATGTAGTTTAAAAAATGTGCTGTAGATTTATACTACACTATTGAATAATAATATGCAAGTTCTTGTCATGCTGATCACATCATTCAGTGATAGGGCAAATTTTTTGTAGCTCAAGTTAAGGTTAACAAGGCTGTGTGATTGAATTTCCAAAAAATAGTAATTTATTGTCACACTGAAAACTCTGAAATAAATTCAACAACTATTTCTTTAAATTCGGGGAAATTTTTGGAAAAGAAAATGTTCAAATCAGTTTGTCGTCTGTTTATTAGAAGCAAACACATTGAAGGTCAAGGTGCGACATGGGGGAGGGGCTTCTTGAAAACTTTTGAGGTATGGCAGGGCGGTACTTGAAAACAAATGGGCTATGGCAGAGGGGGTACTTGAAAAAAATTTTGGGTTTGAAAAAAATCACCCCTAACAAGTTTTTGTGAAAGCAGCCTAAAACCTATTTATTTTAGTTATTGTCATTAATATTAGTCTTACAGGCTGGTATAATTTATTGACTTTGAACAGATACAAATGCGAAGTGTAGAAAATATGTACCTGAAACTAAACCCACACTCCTTCTTGTGTCAGCGCCATAGGTTTACTTGGCGATGTTTCGAGTGGAAATATCCAATTCCAAAGATTTTTCTACAAAATTTCGCTACATTGCAGAACTTTTGAAAATGTTCCAATCATTATTACTTTTAAAGAAATTATAAGCCTGGAAAGAAGTCGGCTACTATCGCTCCAGGTATAAAACATAACCAATGAACTCCTTGATTCTTTCAAACGAAACTTTAGTGTGCTGTAGCCCTGCTTAAGCTATTCAAAAGTTTCAGTTCTCAGGGAAGGATGGCAGGGCGCCCCCTACCGTGGATAGATTGATAGTAGGCCGTCAGTTCATGCAGTTACAAAAAAATCCATCAATGCCTTTTACATGTTAAAACTGAGCTAAAGTATGATGAAAAGAAAATATGTTTGCTCGAAATAAAAGGATATTAATCAGCATCTGCTCACTGACTAGTACCACCATTCAAATTGGTTCATCAAAATGGCTTTATTACAATTATTACAAATTACGAAATTATTACAAATTACTGCTCTACATACGTTTACAGGAGGCTTCGCGATCACTGGTTGATTTAAGCACCTGTGGTAGCCCATGCATACTTTCAGAGATATCTCTTTTTCGTGAACTAGACAAGAAAAGCAACAAGATTCTGCCCGTGGAGTGAATTTTCTAGTCATTTGATGTGAATATTGCAAACCACGGAAACAGGTATAATGGACGGTAGTGATAGTCAAAAGTTTGGTGACCTATTGTCAACCCTTTTCACTCTCGGAGTTGCAGGCGAAGTTTGATAGTCGTCATGACAACACAACCTTCGAAGCACTGAGGCATACTGTAGCAGGGGTAGAAATAGACCATGGGCTTTCTGTAGGGAGGATCGAGGCATAATTTTCGTGTAATTGTGATTGATACATTATGATCAAAATCACAGTTCCTTGTCAAAATGCAATGAAAATGCATTTTCATTGGCCATCATTTCCTGTGCCTTCATTCAAGTACTTCAGAATTCAGATATTGAAACTTCGTCGCAAAGTTCTACCGCACGATTGTCTTCGTAGACAAGGTCATACTCTAGCCTTTCTGTGTCCATCTGGGTTTGACTACCTCCCGCTCGTCTCAAAATGACAGACCGGACATGGCATGCCAACAAGTACTGACAGAATTTCAGATCCGAGGATTTGGTAGTCCGTGTGGGCTACCATTTCATGGATTTTGGTAGTCTCGGAGAAAAATTGGCTGTCAGTGGAAATATCGGTCGACTGATAGATCAGTGCATCGATCGATCAATCGATTGATCTATCGATTGATCAATATATTGATCGATCGATCGATCGAGGAATCCCTGTGAATCTATTTCCATGAATAACTTGATCCAATACATTATCAGTTGATTTGATACGTTGTCGGTAAATTTGTTGATACGTTGTTGGTTAGGAAAAATCACTACGTTATCGGTAAATTTTACATGTAAGTACGTTATCGGGTTTGATACGTTATCGGGTTTGATACGTTATCGAATAGTTACTACGTTATCGGTTGTAACAGGGCGTCATAGAGTCATAGTGCCCATAAAACCCGCAGCAATCCTATTGAAATGAATTTAATACCACATTTCATTTAAATACTCAATGTAAACAATGTACGTATAAAGGATAGAGAATGTGTTCTGCCGTGATTTTCCATGCCTTTAGCTTGACTTTGAAAAAGAGTAATCTTTATAAAGTTAGTAACGCGCATACTGATTTAATTTCAAATGTGAACGAGTGTTTGTGACAAAAATACGATGGAAATGTACTGGAGTGTTAATTTATTGACTGATTGCCATGATATGATAAACATCTTTCTCAATTTATTTTTATTAAACATAGCACACTAAATCCTGCAAAGATGACTGAAACGTGCTGATAGCCCTAGAGGGCGCCGCTTGTGCCTTCACGGACTTGTTTGTTATTCTTTATGTGACGAGTAAAATGATGGCAGTTTCATGACACACATGCTTCATCAAATATCAAAATGGAGGAGTCTGTAACCATCTCCTTATCCATTGCTTGTTGATGACAACATCAGAACATTTTTAAAGGACTTCTCTTTAGATTTTTCTTTTTAATTACTTTCAAAGCTACATTCCAAAGCAGTTGTAGAATGTCCAATACTTCATCATTCATGCCGAGATTGGAAAAGAACTCAAAAGCAACATGTAGTTGTCTTTTGGCATTTTCTATTCTATTTGACCCTTCAAGCAAACAAGAAATGGAACAGAAATCATATTAAAGTGTCTTATATCAATATTTCTTATTTATTTGCAACTTTTTATTTCCATCCACAACAGAATTTGGTGATACTGATTACTTTGACTTTTTGTTGATACCAATAAATACTGTATGTATATAACATTCTAATATATATTCTGATAAGCTTATATAATGTACTCAACATTTAGTAACATTTGGTGCTACTGTTCATACACTCAAAGTCACTGAAAATTAATGGATGTTTGAATTTTCAAGGTATTGTGGTGTGGATGATTCTTTTAAAACATTCACAATATATTTATTGTTTTTGTTGAAGTCAATCATAGATATGGACTAGTGTGCATCAGACTTATACGCATATTACTGTACTTTCCTCAAGACTTTCGGAAAAGGCTTTAAAATCCAGGGATTTTGAGAGAAACTGTGCAGTGTGCCCTCTATCTGTCAGTGTTTCTGAACTTCTTCCATTCCGCAAATTTCTCTGCATGACAACCCAATAAAAGTACATGCATGTAATTATGTGAAACTTTGTGTCAAAAGGTCAATGTGCTTGTCAAATGATACTGGAGTGTCATTTTGATTTAGTACAGTCTTGAACGGAGTATATTTTACATCATAGAGCAGATTGAAAGGTATTGCCATTGTTGCCAATAATTTGGAAACCTTGGGCCATACACAACTCTGGTGAAAAAAACTACCATGACATATTTGCCCTGTAAATTAGCCATATAAACATTTTGAAAATTTGCGGTCAAAAATTATCATTTTCTTTTGTTTGATATAGTGGTTGGGCCAGCAGCTACTTCAGAAGATTTGTTCACTGTTTTTGTTTTACATGTTAACTACAGTTTCTTGTTCTACTCCCCAAAACATACTGAAACACCATTTAACTTTGCAACACACTATGTGTTATTGTTTACCACTGGATTCTAGGCTGGACGGCAATTAACTGGTCAATGATTGCACTTCAGTCTACTGTAGATGTACGCCCTAAGTTGACAAGCTCAATACTCAATACTGTGTATCTCAACATACCTTGGGAATATATGACAGTGTGGTGAATATATAAATACTAAAATTTCTGAGTTCAGAACAATGAATGAGACTAATTTTGAGATTTCAAAAAGTAAACATCCATATACTCAAACAGTTGAAAGGCAGTGAACAGAGCTGGAGATATCACATCAAATGACATATGGAAAAAGTAATATGAACCATTCGTCCAAAATTGAATTGATATGACTAAAGATACACCTTTGGTATTGTCTTGATCCAAACATTCTGTTAATTTACTGGGAACGTCATACTGATTATTAACCCTTAAATTTCCATAAATACTGAAATGGGGACTATACATTGACCTGAAGCTCCATAAGCTGTATCTTTTGGCTATTTTTTCAGAACTTTTGTTTTGTGGTTTTCCTACACTTTCTGCATTGAATCCCTAAACTGTAATTTAATGCCAAGAATTAAGCATATCAACACAACCTATATGAGTATAATCTCTATTGTTATTGTTGCAAATTGTATTCAAGTCCAGACAAGAATTCATTTGTAAACAATAAACAATGATCACTACACACATAAAAGCCGTGTTGACAAAAAGAATACTCAAAATTTCAGCGTGACAAATGGATTAGGGCCTGATACGGTAGTTGATATACAGAAGCAGAATACTAAAAAACTTGCCACAAGTTACAGCTTATGTCCCTTTAAAACTGACTGCACTGAGTTTTATCCGTGAGAAAAAATCATCTGTTCAATGGAGACAATAGTCTCCTCTGAAGAATGAAGTGTCCTTTCTCGACAAATGGGGAAAGTTTTAATTGTGTGTGGTTGTACATCTCTTTATGTTACATATCCTCAGTATCTATATATCATAAGATGACAAGAGCACATTAGTTGATTCTACATAACTTTATTTGTAAAAGCCTGGATGATATATTCTGATACAGTCACATTAGCATAATAATTTACCTGTCACAGACAAAGGATACATCATGTGCACTGTAGTCTCTTGTACAGCTTCCATTAGCATCACAAGGTGTCCTCTAGTTACAAAACAATGGACATCAACCGTGATTGTATACATACTACAAAAAGTCTGAAAAACGAACCATCTATAGGCACATACAGAGAACGTTTACTGAATTCACTTTTCACTTTTTAAACATGAAACATGCTACCCCTAATGAACAAATGAAAACAGTACTGTTACGACTTTTACAATATAATAATAATATATATTGATGATATATTTACTACACATAAATATGCCGCCTTCAGACTTTATATAATGCTGCATAAAAACATTGAAAAGTTTTGATATTGTTCACAATATGCGCTGGCATGTCACAAAATAAATTGAAGTTGTCTTCCTGATTTGTATCAAGTTGGAATAAATGTTTTTGTTATCTTGAGTTGAATTGCATTCTTTGTGGATAAATAAATCTTTGTTCTCCAAAGTCTTGACTGACACCAATCATCATCAATGATTGTCAGCATAAAGACTTGTATCTCTGACTTTTCAAATATCAATAATCAAAATCTTGCTTCATAAAATTGAACTTGTAACCTTTTATTGGGAGCTTATAACCATTTTCACTTTTCAGAAGCTAGATTACAAACGTGACTTTCTTAATTACTTGTGTAGTACACAGAAAAGTTCGATACCCCTGAATAATACAATTCACTGATGCTTGTCAGCTTGCAGAGTCCAGACAGATTATCGGCTCCTACCAAATGAGCTGTAAAATTCCCCTTGATGACTCATTGCACTTATTAAATATAATATTCTTTGAGTATTCCTTATATTTCCATTCACAAATGTTAACTCCTAGGTGTAGTTGTTGTATATCTGGCTTCTTGAAAGAGTTCCACAACTGTACAAAAATATACTTGATACAACAAATTTCTGTTTTTGTGTAGGAAATTTGTTAGTTGTCCCAGATGAATCCATCACCAGGATGGCTTCGGAGAGTCTCATCATGTTTCAGGATGCCATGGACAAAACAGTCACATCAAAGAGATGCATGCTGGGACAGAACAATCGGCTGAGGTTTGTGATGAATTTGAAGGCTACTTTTTTCGTCGTCATGACGGCAATCCAGAAATTCCATCGTCATCATCATCACAGCATCTACACACTTTGCATTTACAGCACAGGATACAAGGTGCAGCGAGAAGTAGAAACGGAGAGGCTACCAATAACAAAACACCAAAACCAGCAAATATACCAACAACCTACAGCAGAAAAACAAAGCAGTAAGAAAGTTAATTAGTTTCAGACATCCTATTACACAATGAACCCAATGGGGAGAAAACATGGTTTTGAGTCTGTGACATGACTTTGGTATGTCGCCCTCTAATACACCGTCAGATGCATGGTTACTAATCATTGACTTTACAATATCACAGAAACATAAACAACTATGGTTCCTTTGAAAAACATTAAGCGACTTTCACATTCTTACAATCCTTAGCAGTTCGGCACAAAAGATACCCTTCCTTGTCCCTACACATCAAAAACAGAAATTTGATACAAATGATACCTTACACTGACCCTGCACTTTGGAGGAATACAGTGTATTGAAATAATGAACACACACCTTGTCATTTAATTCACCATTTAAACAATAATTTAAACTATTTTTAACATATTATGGTAATGTACACTATCAATCCATGTACCAGTTCCTTGTAACTGGTAAATATGAATATTCCACAAAAAATGAACTTCAGTATCAGGCGAGATAATCATTATGGTCAGCCATGCAGCTTGTACAGTGTGCCCTCTAAGGGGAGGTGAAAAATATTTTTTTTGAGTCAAATTGAAGAAAACTTGACTTGCTATGTGTCACCACATGCAGGAAAATGGTTTTAACTAAAAGTCAGCAGTAAGTATAGCGCCCTCTATGGTAGTGTGTCTTTCTCGATTCCAGGTTCTCTCATGTGAGTCAGTGAGAAGACAATAAAAAGAACAACGGCTGCCCCCTTCCCCATCGATTGATCAGCATGGCAAGTGTACTATCTGCACGTAGTATCACTGCAGTGACTTACAGAAATGACGTGTTCAGATATTTTTTCACCCAAAAACTACAGGGAAACATGTTATCTGTGTAAATTATGAATCTGCTGAGCATTTCTCGTCATTGGCAGGCTTTTTACAGCTGCGTCAGTGACGCGTCGGATTACTTGTAATTTCAATGCCTCACGGTTTTCCCTGCGTCATGATGTGTCAAATTGGCTTAGCGGGCACATTGAGCTTGTACCATATCTGAGAACACTTTTTTGTAATTGTACCACATCTGAGAACACTTTTTTTAACTTGTACCATATCTGAGAACACTTTTTGTTACATACCTGTGTTCTATGCCAGATAACGGATGCTCTGGAGTGTCCCAATTTATCCCGACATGGACCTTTGTCATAGTGACGGAGCAAGAAATCATCCTGAAAATAATTATAGATGTCATCTTGATTATATACTCACATGAACAATGACAATAAATCACTAGATAACAGATTTTTTTTTCCTGACGAATTATTTGTCTACAGATCAAGATTCACAATTTAAAAACATGTGTAAATTACTACACAGATGGTCCCAAACATCTGAGTGAAGTCATCCTGCAAAATAATGAATGGTAAATGGTACCAGTTTGAAAGCTATCACACTGACAGAGAGAAAAACATGTTTTCATCCAAAATTGGCCAGATAAAATTACAAAGTTGACTCCTTTTCCAATTTCCCAATACACTGACAAAACAGTGCCTACACACAGGATATAATGCACACTTTGTACCACTTGTACTTGTGATCAGTTTGAACAAAATCATTATGTGAAAGTATGCCTGTGAAATGGCACCAGACATAAAATATTTTAAAACGAAACAGATTTTGGATAGTCAATTGGGCTACATAGCAAAGGAAATCAACATTTATATTAATGTTGCATTGTACACAGTACTTGTACCACATGTGAATGAATTAAATGATTGCACATCTATGTCAGGAGTATGCAACATGTGAATTCTTCTATCAATGGCAGCGATATGGCCATATGGATTATATCATGAAACAAAAGAAAATTACTCAAGGTAGGTGTAGGCAAGCATGGCAGCCAATATACAAGCAACCTGACGGAATGATTCATTTATCAATAAAATAACTGAGAAACTGCAAATATCAGTATTACTATTTGTCACAGAAGGACGATTTTTTTTTAATATTGAATTTTTCTGATCTGTTTCAGGATGGACTTTCACTACGAAATCATTGGGCACAGTATTGAAAATCTATTTACTAGATACCTACATCAAGTGATGCCAGACAGTACCAACAAAAGACATGTTTACAACGTTTACACATCATCTGTGCACAGCCTTCATCTCGTTCAATGGGAACATGACACAATGGACATCTTTTAATGGGGGCATTTTCATCACTGCTGAAGGGTATTCTGGAAAAAAAAGACAAATCAAACATCAAGGATAGTAATTACTTAGAAAGCTTTCAAATCAATACTTGGAATGACATGAAACCATGGACAAAAAATGTGACTTCATGACCACACCTCAATCAGAGTGGTATCAAAACATCTTGCCGGCACTAACTGCATCTATTTGGCCAGGAAATATAATTAAATTGTTACTCAGAATTGCAGCTTCTGCCAGTTCAGCAAGTTTGGCATGTTTGTTTGAAATTGCAGCAAATATGTGCTTCTGTACTGCAACATGGGGGGGG
>LD373638.1:0-17385 GCA_001465055.1 Ptychodera flava
TAAATGAATAAAATGGGTGTAAAAATTCTTATTTGTCACGGAAGGGAATAATAACTTACTACTCCACTCATCGCGTCGACTCCACTCATATCACGCGCGCGTTTCACATGAAAGCAAAATACAAATCATTGCGTTCACTCTACTCAAACATTCACAAATCATAGACTTTTACCAAGTCTAGTGTTGGTATTACGCAACACTATATTTGATGAAGAGGTGAACAGATTTTGTAATACACTTTTACATTACACTCCCAATAGAGAAAATTTAAATCACGGTTACCAAGGGCCTAGTCAGTCGGTTTCATTATTCCCCATAACATAAGGTATTTTCCTTATAATAAGAGTTTTTAATTATTCTTTCAGGGACACTATGAAATCTGAGGCAAGATTGATTCAAGATTGCATTGGAAATTACGCCATATGTTTCTGTCGACAGGAAAGTTCCAAGTGTTGAGACCCGGAACCACTCGGGCGAGTCGCAAACCCCGGACCGAGACGAGACGAGACCAAAATGACCCCTCAGACCAGGCGTTGTAAATACATCATATATACAACACTACAGAAAGCTTGCAGTTTGTTGAGAGTGTCAAAGATCGATGCACAAAGCAAGAGATAGCACAATCAACGATTGGAACAACTGAAAAAAGATTTGTTGAGGTTTTTCAACTTGAGTTCAAGGTGAGCTTGAAACATGCGAACTGCGACGTCGGCATTTTGGCCCAAGTGATATATGCGATAAGCGCCAGATTCAGATTCTACACTGATATCTACTGTGAATTATAAAAGAAAATGAGGGCAACTCCACACATCGGCTCTACCAAGTTGTTTAATATTACGATATGGTGAATAAAAGGATCATTGCATTTATTTTGTGTGGAATATATGGCGAGACACCGGTGAATCGATAGTGCTTTGACCCTAGTCATGTGATCTGGGTCCCCGGTAAACCGGTTTGTTGATTGAGTGATTCGTGTTCACGGTGTTTAAGAACCAAAAATGGGGTTCCTTCATCAGTCTCTCTCTTGTTTTGTATCCCCTCCGCTTGGTTGTGTGATAAAGTCATCTTTGTCCTCAAAGAGGAGAAGCCAGATTCGTTATTGAGAGAGTTATAGCCACTATTGACTGACTCTATAGTGAGCGATCTGGTGTGTGGTGTCATATTATAATAAACTTGACCTAGCATCGACCGTAGTTTCTGGACGCTTATAAGGATTTTTGTTTTAGGGCATATTTTGAGCGTTTCTAGTGTTTGTTATGTTAACAGTAAATGTTGTACTAATCTGACAACGATTAGTTTGTTTTAGGCATTTAATCGATTATCCGAACTTTTGGTTTTGTGTCCATTTTTACATGAACTTTGTAATAGATTTCGGGTCGATATTGGTACCTGCTTTCCGGTATTTGAAAAGCATGTTGTGAAAGGCTGTTTCGAGAAATAAATCTTATTTCTCCTTGTTTAGCTATTTCCAGGTTTCATGGTTTCGTTAACAATATTTGCTGTGAACGGCCTTTGAAATTGGTTTAATCTGAGGAAAGTATTAGTTTATTTAATTCATTCCGCAAACTTTTATTACCTATATGGCAGCTCTCTCAGCTGCTGCCTATGTGCAAAAAAACCCGAAACTTTTTTATCGGTAAGATAGGAGGTCTTTTGGTCTCGTCTCGGTCCGGGCTTTGCGACTCGCCGAACCACTCGGCCTTGCCTTGTGAGACACGTTGTTTGTCAGTCGATGGCGCGTGAAGTTTCAAAACGTCCCCAGGTGGCAGAAAAATGCCGCCAATAGACATATTATGGAATAATTATAGTCGGGAATTTTTGTATCACGAGACGATTTGTCCTTAGAGTACCCAAAGCGTATGGTGACACTCCGGCAGGGGGTCGAGAAATCGAAAACGTTTTTTGGAGAATTAGCACCGAATTTAGAGGCTGGCCAGCCCATCGACAAGCGAATCCGAAGGGGTAGGTTTTTACTCAGTCGATTCTGTATGAAGTATAATCTTTCCACTTCGTGGTCATAAATCGATTCAAAAGTTATTAGAGAGACGTTCTTTGTGTCTGGAGCGAGCTGTGTGGTAGAATCAACCAAGACAGAGACCTGTGAACGTCTCATATACGAATACTTCACATCTGTTCAATACAGTCAGAAGTGTCTTCTGGCTGTGTTAAATCGGCAGCACCCAATCACAACCACCGGTACACCGTTTACGTGCTTTAATCGTACACAATACATGTATTCAAATTATCTTGAAAGCTCTTGAGTTAAATGAATATATAATATGGCCATCTCACGAACATTGAACATTTGAAAACTCAGGATTTTGATCGTGATTATTAATATCAAATGAATGAGAAAAGACTGCTTATTCATGACGATATATTGTTACGCCTTAACACTGAGGGCGCTGTTGCCTCGAAGCCAGCACATACCAGTTGTTCCCTGTGGTTATTGACTCTGCAGATGAAAAGGGGAGAACGGTGCCGTGCACTGTCCATTGAATCCCATTGCCAGAATGCGAAAAGAATCATTGGAATATTGTGATGCCCCTAGAAAGTTTGAGTGGCCATGGGTTTTTTGTATTGTACAGCCTTCTTTTTCAATCTTCGAGATTTTCATCGTTAAATCATATTATTTGCATCTACCAGGTATGGTGAACAGTTGCTGCAAGGAAAATGTAGACTATAGTTTCGCACATATCCTGTACCTTTTGAAATTCCGTTTCCTCTCCTCTTTCTGGAGAAGATCTTGTCGGTGATGTCACCTTTCAGGCTTCTGGTAAGTCACCAGTATTGCTAAAATGTCAAGTTGCACTTTCATATCTAATATCCATACACAGTCTTGCTGAAGCTCACTGATTAGAAGGCCGGGCTATATAAAGTTTACTTGAAAACACTGAAAATTCCAGCTGGGCTTAGACTGGCAGACACCATAAAAACACTCCCTCGCAGATACACAGCCATTTTTCATAACACAGTCAATGTATTGTTTTGGTGTGTACCTTTCATGATGGAATCAGAGCATGGAGATAGGTACATAGGCTAGGTAGTAAGGTGTGTATAGTTGCAAAGATATTATAGTAATATTATGATTATGAAAGAAACAGCGTGTTCAAAATAGTGAATGTTCTAACACGATTGGAACTAAATGTGGGATAATCGGATGGTGAAGTAATGTCTTTAAAATCTGCAAATGTAAGCTAATTTGCTTTTCTTTTTACGTTACACACTTGTTTTTATGAGTAATTTGTAACATTGCAACATTCAGCAATAGGGCACCCTAACACTTTTGAGAAATTTGAAAAATATGAAGATCCAATCATCCCAAATTAATTCCAATTGTGTTATATACACATACATGACATTGTACACGATGAAATATAATTTTTTTTAAAAGTGGGATTCAAACAATTAATATGGTATAGAACTTACACTACATCAGATCCTTGTGTGAGACCTTCAGTGATGGGATGTTTTTAAACGACACCTGCCCGCTTTGGAAGTCCGCAATAATTGTAGCACTTTCAAATAACCTTTCTGCGATTTCAAGTAAACTCTGAAACATTCCAGCTGTCCTATAGATGGCGAACTGCTGAAATTTCCGTCTTACAAAGATGAGGAGGAACGAGTGGAGTCACAATCATTGTCCCAGTGATGGAATAAGGCATGCACACAGTTGAAGTAATGGTGTAAATCTTCTATCACTTTTTTATTCCTTAGAATAGCATCACAGACAACTGACAAAATTTTAAATTACAGTATTGAAAAAGTTTTGACATATCACATACACATTATATTATATACAGATTCATAATAAGTACACAGAGAAATTGCATATTTCTAAGACATCATTTACACAAAAAAAAATGCATTCTAAAATGCTTTCCACATAAGACAATGTCAAATAAATAACAAGTCTAGGGACTTTAATATATATCATAAATTTAAAGTTGAAAGGTTTCAATAAATACTACTTTAAAAAAGGTGAGTCTCATAAAAATATAATTAAACTATCAAATAAATATCTGTGAAAAAAGTAAGGTAATAGAAGTTTGTATTGTATCAGCCTTTTGTGTACTAAGTGAATCAGCTTTAAATAAAGTTAAGTATAATTGTGTAGCATACTTAAGTACGGCTGTGGACTGCTCAGAAAGAGAGATGTATTTTTCTTGTCCACAGTGATTTAATATTTTGAGAGATTGTTGAAGGTGAAAACACATCTGTACATTCTGATTGTACTCTTACATTTCAAGAGCTACGGCATTACAACAATAGTGAGTATTTTGAAGTAACTGTGATTTCTGGTTTAATAAGGCAAATTCCTGAAGATTTTTGCAATTTGTGTAAAATATTTCCTTGCGATTTCATTTGAATGGCAAAAGAAGTATGATCTTAATCCTAACGATTAGACTTTGAGGTTGATGTGATACACCTTAAAGGTAAACAGTCATCGGAACTGTGCCTGTGCGAGTTTCTTGTTTACAAATAATGTATTTCGTGCACGATATCTAGATGCACCTCATCATCATAGCTGCAACATTTAAATTATACGATGTAGATTATGACAGACATGTTTTAACTTTCATCAATGACCATCGTACCTTGGATACAGTGTTTATATTGGTCATATGGGTCCCATACGACCTTTGAGCGTGGTTCCAATGACTGTATCCCTTTAATGCCATATAACTTTTTTAAATTTGACGATAATTGTCATAATTCATTTGCTGATCAGTTCAATAAAGTCAACAATTTTTGTATTTGCCTGAATGTCCTTCTCTTGCAAAATTCTTTTGTTGTGATGTTGAAAATATGTGGTTGGTGTGTTATCATTGTACACCATTTACAGTAGTATTTTCAGAGTGGATTGACTTTCAAATATTGTCTCGGTTAATGATTAACAAAAAACAATAGAATTTGTGCACTCCGTGTTGTATAATATGACATCCTACATGTATGATGACTTACAATCAAAATGAATTTACCAAAATGCATTCAATACAATGTGTCTTCAAAGCTGATCTGGCATAAATAAATATAGTGAGAAAAATTCTCCACATCACAAGAAAATGTTCACATCACATGATTGCACAGTAGCGCTGTAGCGGAGAAATTTCAAGTATCTCTTGAAAGTAATCTGGTCTAATAAAACAGGCAAACATGTTCAATGTGTTCGCAGATGAAGCCAGCATCAGGGCAATCTTAAAATATTTACTTTAATTATGATTTACTTGTCATTCTTCAAAGTGATCAAATTCAAAGAAAACATATAATATACAATCACACAGCCATATTAAGTTAGAATGCATCTAATGGACAGCTATTCAGACCTTCAAAATTTCCCAATACTTTTTCTAGTCTACTGAATGTTGGGGCTCATTTTGAAGGCCTGGTCGTTCATACAGTTTTCACCATCTTATTTTTGAAAATCAAATTTAAATTTTCCTCTTAGAGATAACATTTGGGAAGGCGGTTATTTTGAATTTTCAATATTGGTAAATGTCAGGTAATTCGTTTCCAAACATTGCATGGTGACTGCTTAATTTTTATTAATGATTTGGTAAGAGAATGATTGAAAGTTTCCTTGAGGAAAGTTTGAGCAAAAATATCAGTTTTTTCAATTGGAGAGGCATATACTACCTTAGGGTAGAATGCGCCTCAGGGACAGATATACAGACTGTCAAATTTTTATATTTCTCTTCTGATCTACCACTTATAGGGGCTCACTTCAAAGCTCTTGGAGAAACAAAGAGTTTCACTGTCTTAGTTTTTTGAATATTGAAAATTTTATTTTTCTCCATGGAGTTAACATAGGGATGACAACCATTTTGAATTTGAAATAGCGGTAAATGGTAGGTAATTTGTTTCTCTAGTACAAAATTTGCACGATGGCCCCTGATTTTTATTCTGGATTTATTAAGACAATGGTTGAAAGTTTTATTGAGGAAAGTTTGGGCAAAAGTCTAAGTCCTTCAATTTCAAGGTGCATACTCCCTTAATATGAAATATTCGGTGTGACAAAATTCACTAAGCAATCACAATATTCTCTACATAACCAAACTATCCTACGACTACCAAATTGATCTGAATTTGCAGCATTTAGGAGCAGAAACTTTAATAAATGACACACTTTAGAATTATTTTTTGAGACTAGTTCTTCCAAGTGATTACATAAAAGAAAAAATTTATCTGGAGCACTGTTACACACTCTAAGTAATTAACTTTTACACAACTTTTAGCATCTATTCCACTTTAGAAAGTTTAACAGTGAATGCGTCGTGATATTCTTATTGCCTGAGTTCTACAAGAAGTAAATTTGAGTAAGATAAAATATGAATTAAGTTAATAAAGCTTTGGAAAATATGAATATTTGTGAAAAATGTATGCTGTGGTCATATAAAGGCAATTAATCTATTTCATTTCCTTATTATTTTATCAAGATTTAACAGTTAAAAGTAATTTTCTCGCCACAATTGCATCCAAGAGTATACTGGACCCTAAAGTAACACGCGGCCCCTCCTGGAGGGATCACGGTCCCTCATCACCAAAGAATTCCCTACTGAAGCCAGGTTCAATTGAATAGCCACATCCTGATTCTGAATTAATACCTTTTTAAATTTTGAATTCACATTTAAGTCTATCGTGCATATTCACAATTTAAGTTTCACGTGAAACTGAAGGAATTTACAGTTTGTCTAAAAGATTATTTAACATTTATGTGTGAGTATAAGTACCAAGTTCAAAACGCCAATATCATATAGGCACTTCATCAAGTTTATCCTTTCCAACCATCTTGCTTGTCAATAATTTTGGTCAGGTTCAATTTTACAATACTATTTTGCCATCATTGGACCCATGAGAGACATTACTAGCGATACAATAAGTATGTGCTATGAAAAATATCTTTGGTTCCAGGAATGGTATTGCTCTATGGTATATTTTCAATTTAATTATTCAAAATGTAATATGACAGAAAGGGCAGCAAGATCAATTTTCAAAAAAAGAAAGTTGCTACAATTGTACAATTAATTCAATTATTGGCAAGTTAAAATTTCTATTCAAGGTCAAAGGTAACTAGCAAGGTCAAGATCAAGGACATATGATTGACTTGATTTGTGCCTCTTTCTTTCAACTCAGAAACACGTTTTGAAATGTTAGAATACTCCGAGTATTTCACACAAAAAGAAATTTTCTTCATCAAATTTTCACCCTATCACGTCCATGGTTTGGCCCAAATCCATTGTTCTCAATAGAGAATGTGGGAGCTGTCTACAGAAAATGGGGGTAAGCAGGTTAACCCTTTGATGCTGACCCTTTGGTCACTGGTATTCATCCCTGAAATGGGTTCAAAGGTTCAAAGGAAAAATCATCATCATCCAATATTATTTTGGTTAGGGGCCGTCTCCGATTGTCGCAGAAGTTCAAGAAACGAAATTTCTTCGTTTAGATCAAAACCCCCTCCCCCCTCCCTCTAAACGAAACTTCAAAAGTGCGAAATGTTCATGTCTGCCTGAGAGTACAATGTTGCATTTTGCTATAAGCTACTAAAGACGTATTCCCCTTGCCACATTACAATTAAAGTAATCGATCAGATTTGAGTACTAACAGGGCATTTTACCGCATAAAAGTTTCATTTTATTTTACTTTCCCTGTTTGCATCTCTTGTGCTGTTCTTTGTCTTTGTGAACACGCAATTTGTACTTGGTAGGGGCGGTAAATAAGCGCGAAACTTTGACAAGGGGGCCCAGGCATGTTCAGTCATTTGAAACGACTATGACCAGGCGCATAACAAGTGAGATAAAGACATCTAGTGGTTGGAGCAGACGCTTATAAATAGCACATTTAAAAAAAAGATACTTATTGTCTTTGTATAATTTGATGAATGAAATGTTTAGGATACAATGTTCCTATCGGTAAATTGTGCTTGGGGCACAAACAAGATGGAAACAGTTACGAATTTGTTGGCACGAGTGTGCAGTTTTTCTTTAATTTAAAATAAACACACGAAAACTTGTGATCACAAAATAAAAGTGCGAAAGTGAAGTTCACTAATTGAATGAAGGTCAACCCCCCCTCCCCCCCCTAAATGAATAAATTTCGCTTTTTGAACTTCTGCGACAATCTGAGACGGTCCCTTATGCATACACTTATCTTTTATGTGTAAAGGCTACGCATAATTTCCTCTCCTAGTTGTTGAATTCCTTAACAGGAAATGTCAGCATATGCCATATTTACACGCACATATATCACTGAGATGCATTTAAGGTATGAACCTAACCTATATAAGCAGCATGAAAGCAGAGTTATCCAGCTTATGCCAAGGTATAGCTCAAACAACAGAATCAGATAAACAACTTCAAATAGGATATAATCCCGTAACATTTATGTTACATGTATGTTGTCTCTTTACAGTAGAATGCGCCTTGGGACAGATATTTGGACTCTAAAATTTTACAATACTCTTCTGATCTACCCACTTTTTAGGGCTCAAAAATTTACACTTAGTTTTTTGAAAATCAACAAATTTTATTTTTCCATATAGATTTACCACTGGGGTAGCAGCCATTTTGATTTTCAAATATCGGCAAATACTGAGTAATTTGTTTACCTGGTACCAAACTTTGCACGGTGACCCCTGATTTTTGAAAAGTATACACCCAGCTCATAATATTACAAAGAGCCTGCATGCATTATTCATGGTGATGCATGCCGCTGTCATGTGACTTGTATCGCCTTCTGCTGCAAGTGCTGTACAGAGTTGTGCTGTTTCTGGAGTTGCTTTTATTTTTTTTCTTGATTTGGTAAGAGAATGGTTGAAAGTTTCTTTGAAGAAAGTTTGAGCACAAGTTTTAAGTCTTTCACTACTGAGGTGCATACTACCAAGTTAATTTGTACATTTGTGTGGTTATGCTGTCTGTGTAAGAGGGGGCACCAGCAAAAACTATTTTCACATATTTATACACCCTTTAACGTATGCTTGCTGTTCAAAAGAATCCAAGTTTGCCTGAAAGAAGTGATTTGGGTGTATCAAACTGTGGTGATGAAAACAGTGGAATAGAAATAACCATAATTGAGTATATGTGTACTTATATTTAACAATAAAATCTGCATTTAGAGCTTGCCATGATGGCCTGTATTCTCAATCTAAACGAATCAGAATCAGAATCTTGGCTCAGAAATATACCGACATTAAGCTGTGCTGGAACACAGTTTCACCTTCGTGAGCTGAATAGACACAAGACAATGCTGAGAAGCAGGAGGAGCTTGTCGACACTTGTAGTGCTGGCTGTCAGGTAGGTGCATGCTACGTTGATGTCTTTGATGACAGGACACTTCTGCTCCAGGGCCAAACTAGCCTGTTCATCTGTGTGGGCACATGTGCCATTGATGATCCTGAATGCTCCCGTGCCTGAAATGCTGGTAGGTGGAAAGGAAAGGTGGGTGTAAGGAGTGTGGAGAGAAAGACAGAACTACATTGTTGTTATCATATGCCTACATGAAATCAATCTCTTAAAGCCCCACTAGCTGTACATGTATCTCTTTATGATTTTACTTTCAAACCAAAATAAGTTTTTTAGAATGTACTAATTTAGGTGTATATACTATAATTATTATATTTAACTTAACGCTGGGATTGTGTCTGCAATTTTTAACAAAATAAAGATTACACTGCAATTAAATGTTTGCCCAAGCATTAAATTGCAGTTCCATGCAGAAAAGCAAAAACCGTGGATACTGTGCATATCTGCACTGTAATCTTCACATAAGCTGCACAGAGTAGTTCAATATAAAGCAACTGACATTGTATGTTCTGTTTCCTTTGCAATATTACCAATTTTTGAAAATGATGGGCAATCAAAATGACCGTTAAAATTTGAATTTACTTGTCAAATGTTTCACAAAGGAATGGTATGAGGAGTTCTTGCCAACACCATCAGGTGTAACTATTGTCTAGTGGCATTGCCAGTCAATCACAAAGAAATAAACCCTGTGAAAGTTGAAACAATATTGTCTGGAAGGAGGTCACGCCCAGTCAAAACAACGCTTCCAGAAAATGTTTTAATCTTCAGAGAGTTTATTTCTTTGTACATGTAGTCACAGTCCCTCTATCACGACCCCCATGTAGTTGACTGAAATTACCATTAGATGAAAATTACACCTGACATGTTGGCAACTACTCAATTAAGATGGGGTCTAGTTCCCATATTGCCAACGCTTCAAAGGAAACCACTGTAACGCAGAGACATACAGCTAATTTTGTTTTGGCAACTATATCCCATGTGCATATAAACTTTTGGGTCACTAAGTCATCAACTAAATACCTAAAATCAATGCATTGACCAAATAATTATACTTGTACCATGGATTAGAAATTGGGTCACCAAATATTTCTCCTGACTGACTTACCTATTTGTAATCCTACAGTTGAAGTTAAAAAAGTTGCTCTCTGAGTCATTTCTCCAGTTTTCCATGACCAACAGGAAAAGATTGGTTTTAGGCAAAGCCGTCAGGTAGTAAAAGCCAGATTTGCAGGGTCCAGTGATATTCCCTGTTATCATTCCGCTCGGACCTGAAGACAAATCAGTGTTCTTGTTATGGGCAGTGAAGAACTTGTAAATTTGACCGTGATTTTGCACGTCATTGTAGCCATTGGTATATCACAACAAGTTGACAGTTACTGGAACAAGTAACCCTTAAAGGCCAGTAGCCTGTAATTTTTGGAAATGTTTCAACTACATTTGTTTTTTGGTGTCAACTACAGTTCTTATTCTACTCCCTAAAAGCATGTTGAGATATACAGTATTCAGCTTGTCAACTCAGCCTGTGCATGTGTCAACAGCATTGTTATTGTTGACAATGAATTGTAGTCTGGACTAGAATTCACATGTAAACAACAACAATGAACTTAACACATACAGACGCTGTGCTCTCCCTGGCCTTTCGAAATTGTTAGTAAAGTTACGAATTCGGTTCAAAAAATATTAGTAAGCACAAATTATGTAATGCTGAGGCCGCCCATTTTCAACAAGCACTTTTGGTACTCAATAAATGATTTTAAGGGGATAGCAATGATGAATGATTTCATTATAGACAAATTTCTTCCTTGTCTCAATAAAGTGTGGAGGCATCATGGGTCAGTGGCTAGAGCAGTGGACTCGCGATCAAAGGATGGTGAGTTCGAGCCCCAGCATGGCCATGGTGCTGTATCCTTGAGCAAGGCACTTTATTCCTCATTGCTTCTCCCCACCCAGGAGTGATGGGTACCTGGTAGGACAGAGGTTGTTATGTGTGCGTTTAGCTCTGCTGCGCTTATTGGCTGCACATGTGAGCTGTTGTTTGCTCCCCAGGGAGTTGAGTGGTATCATATTAGGTCCAGTGACCAGGGGTAATAATAATTGTAAAGCGCCTTGATCAAATGTACTTGTGGATATGTGTGCTATATAAGAACCCAATATTATTATCATATTATTATTAAAGGAAAATGAAAAATTCCTTTTTAGTTTTTTTTTGACACTCATAGTTTGATACATTTTCAAAAGATCCATTGAATAACACAGTACATCATGGGTCATGAATGCTTGTAACATTGAAATTTCTTCCTTGTCTCAATAAAGTGTGTCATTTGGTCAACCGGCCCATGAATGTTATTCAATTAATCGACCTTTATTACACAAAATAACATTTTCAAGTATATCGTAACTCCCTTTGTGTGTGTAGTCAGTGGTTGATGATTATATATATTAATATATGAAGTGGTCATTAATATTATCAGTGTTTGCACAAGTTTTAGATGCTAGAAAATCTGTCCCCTGTTTTTGATATTTGGAAAGCTCTGTTACTTTGAAAGTACCGACCGGTATGCATGTCATCCATAGACCTGTACTGGATGGTGCCTCTATAGCTGCAGTCATTATGCCATGTTCTAAAATTCCTTTAAAACAACCATGGATCAGAACATTTGGCAGTCTGTGGTTTCGCACAAAGTTTGCCTCATTATAACCGTAAATTTCAGTACGCAAACTGAGACTGGTGATCCTGCTGATGTTTTCTTAGAGACAGTTATACTTTTAAAACGCTGCAGGTGATAGTCATTTATTTTCTTTTGTCTGGATAAACGTTTTCGTCTTGGGACTGTGCACAGCATTGTCTCTGGATCATCAAAGAAAACTATCTGTATTCATAACATTTGCTGAGACAGTTTCTTGTAAAATATTTTGAAGGAAACCTATTAAAATTGGCAAGTTCACTGAAAAATTCAATCTGCAGATCGTCAAATGGCAAATCTATGACAACTAAGATTTCCCGCTAAGATTTCCGGCTCGCTTCCACCTCCTCCATGCACAGAAAAACACTTTAAGGTACGTTGTTCAACCATGCGCGGTCCAGACTGTAGTTCGACTGTCTTTCAGGCTGACTGTTCTTGATCTCTTCTCGGCGGGTTCATTGTATCATATTTTTTCATAAGCTTATCAGTTGCCGTTTTTATGCCCAACTTTCTTTCCTAGCTGAGGATACTATCTATCTATAAAGCATTTGTAACTGCCCGCTTCCCTCGATCCGCTTCAACCGTCCATTCGGAAAGTTGACAGCATGTGAGTGTTTGGGGGTCTCGAAACTACCGTAATGCAATAACACACCAGTATGAGAGTACACGACCTGGGGATCTTGAAACCTTTTCGCGCATGCTCATGTTGTCACAGGTCAAAGTCCAAAGCTAGCTATCACCATGTGTCGCTACGCTTATGATATAGGGGCAGAGTAGTTTTTGAAAGACGAGATATGACAGTATTTCCCAGGAATTCATAATCTTGACCGAAAATCAGGCTTCAAAAATACCAAAATTGTTCGTAAATGGCCGATCGGGCATTTATTTTTTTTCGTAAATTTTCATTTTTGTTCGTAATTTACGAATGTTACGAGCGACAGCGAGAGCACAGAGACGCCATGTTGACAGGCTAAAAAGCAGACGATTCAACATGCTTTGGTGAGCAGGGCAAAAACTTGCAATTACTTATAAAACAAAAGTAGCGAAAGAAGTCATCAAATGTTACAGCAAACCAAAGATAGAAAGAGACAACTGAAGTGTTACAAGGGTTCCCCATACTGTTTATTGAATGTTTCTAAAGCTTCAAAAACACACTGGAAATGATTTATGGTACATGATTTCACTGATTGAGAGTTCATAATTCATGACTAGATGAGTACCATGTAGCAATATACGTACAGCTGACAAGTTTAATGGAAAAGCTAAAGGACAGTGGGAACAATCTGCCTTACGTTTGCAATCTGCTGATTGGCTAACCAATTTACTGAATGAATGGATGTACATGTATTTACTGACTGATTGACTAATTGCCTGCTTTCTCAGTTTTATCTTATGGCTACTTACCGAGAGCTGAGCTGTTGGCCTGGTAACCAACAACATCCTGTATACAGCCAAAATTATTCGAAAATGACGGAATTGGTCCCTTATTCCGGAAGTAGTCATCCAACTCTTCCGGAGTCTTGGCTATTCCTTCAAGTGTCACCTAAAACATTAAAAAAATTCACTCTGGGAATATCATGTAAATAGAAACGAAAACGTGAACTGAACTGTACATACAGCCAAATGGGGTCCCATTAAAGAGTCCGTGCTCTGAATGCAATATTAAGTGGAATTTATACTCTTACAGATCATAGATTAGATCATAGACAGAAGAGAGGTCTCTACTATCTATGATTAGATGCATAACCCTCTTGTCTCATAGCATACAATGTACATCCCAGTATTACCAGTACATGTACCAGTACTTTCTAGTGCAATTTTCATATTCTCTATAATATTAGCAGCAATACTATGAATAACAGCATTCAGAAATGTCCAACCTCATCAGGTTTCTATATGTATGCACACAGGTCTGGTAAAAGTGTAAAAAAAAGCTGCATATATTTTTGTGACCAAGATAAATTCTGATTTAAACTATTTTGATTATTTTATTGAGCCACCCTTTTTATCAAGGTAGTTTAGTTTAACCCAATTATTTAAAAAATAGCGTCAATGACACTGTAGCTCCCATCCTGGACTATCTAGTGTTTGTTCTCTGGTCAGATATTTGAACATGTGTGAAAGGGATAAAGTGCATGAAGTGAGTATTAAATGTAATGTAATGGAGACAGTGAAATATGTTTAATGTATTTATTCAGAATATAGAATGGAAAAAATACAGAATTAGAAATATCGAATACTGTGATACAACCATTAACTCAACAAGCCATTGACAATGACAAAGTCCCCACTTGCAATAGGAGTATTAGTCTTGATGGGGCAGGGAAATGTGGTCATTAAGAAGTATCACTGAAGTGTGTTGAGATCTATGGGCACATAGGTCTATGTTGTTGTTCCCAATTTGAAACACATGAGGCTTGTCTAAGTTATGGTTCTAAATCGAGAAAAAAGATCAGACCTCTAGCAGTATTGGCCAGCCAAGAAATACATATGCGCATAATAAACGAGGTACAAGATGTGACATCTTAAGGTCTAATTTCCTATCAAAATTAGAGGGTATAGAACTTGTGGTTACTGAGATATGCATATATATGTATAATCAAGGTCAAAGGTCATCGAGGTCACATGACATTTTGAAAAAAAAATTATATTGCTAATTAATCCCTATATGCCAAAAAATCAGACCCAGGGGTTTCATTAAGAGCCGGCAGCCGGCGAAATTGACCGGTTACTCTCACAATTTCGCCGGCTACTTTTTCGGAAATTTGAACTCTTTCTTAGCTAAAATATTGTTTACCTTCTGAAATGATACGCACAGGTTTCACAAGCTGTGTAATCAAACTTTTCAACGGTGAAACAAAATTTAGAAGACGAGCGACTACTACAATCGCCTTGTACTACGATGGAGCACGGTCTTGCGTATACTGCCGCAATAAAAATCGGAATTGCAACGGACGATTCTATTGGCTACCTGAATTGCTGATTCCTATATGTGGTGACTTTTATATACGCCAATGAAAACGGGCATACTACACCTGTCGGCCGTCGTTAGCTCGACTCAACATGATCGATGAACAAATGAAGACGCAAGCGATCGGAAGGTCAGGCTTCGCTGTACGATCCTCGGTTTTGAAGTGGACCAAGAAACAGGAGAAGGATAATTACGTGGATTTAAACTGTTTTCGAAGGCAATGACCTGATTTTTTCTCACGAAAAAACTTCCCAATTACAGGTCGAATTTTAGTAAGCCGACGTGTGTTGCACTGCGGTAGGCTTAAATGTGAAGGTATATGACCAGCTGGACGTATGATATGTACTGCTTTTCGGTCTATCGAAGCCAATAAGAATGTCGCCCAGAGTGGTTAAAATACGATCAAACCTCTAAATTCACTTCAAAAACGGTCTTCAGGTTAAATCCAAATGTGAGTTTCTGAATGTACAAATTTTCATATCCTATATCAAGGTTCTTACTTTGCATACCCTTATAGTCAAATAAACTTGAGGGTCTTTGTTTCTATTTGCGTAATATGGTAATGATTGTCAGTTTTTATCATTATTGTTATATAAATTATCCTTTTACCTCCCCAGTGGTATAAAAGTTCTTCATCTGCAGATTTTCATACCAAACATCATGGTTCTTAATTTTAAGCATAATATTATACATTAAAGGGACTTTAGCTGTATCTTTTGACTAATTTTTCACTACTCTGTTTCAATGTATCAACTACAGTATTTACTATAATCCGACTGTCATGCCTAATGCCCGGTGTCCTTCTTGCCAACACAGCCTGTATACGTGAAATGACCATTGTTATTGTTGATAAATGTATTCTAGTCCGGACCTGAATACAAAATTTGAACAATAAAATGCAGATTATACTCATATAGGGTATATTTATGAGCTAAATATCAGGAATTTCTCCATGGTACAGGGATTCAAACCAGAAACTGCAGATGATACACTGAACAAACAAAATTTAAAAAATGACCAAAGTTACAGCTAGTGGATCTTTAATGAAAAGTTTCTCATTTACTGTGCTTAAAATGTGTTTCATCCAGGATGGCATCAACAAGGGGGATTTTCCCCCTCTACCAGAAAATTTCGGGGGCATTTCACTAGTTCATGTGTTCTACTTGTACCTCTAAGGTATGACTGGCACCATTTCATGGAAGAGGGGAGTGGTCCCCTTGACAAATTAACTGGGGGTGTCAACATTTCAACAGAGGGGGAATCCTCTCTCCCCCTGTCTAGATGTAACACTGTATAATATCATCTACATATCAAATTTATATCATTAATAATTGTGAATTATTATAGTTTACCTCCTAAAAGCATAAGCTTAGAGGCTCTAAAGACTTGTTTTCTTTGTTCAAAACATCGTCAACATTACCACATTTTATCATTTTTAATTATGAATTATCATATTTAGGCCTAATCTCCAAGGAAAATGGCTCTTATGATATGAACACAAATTGCCCTGGAACACTGCTGACAATTCTCCTGAAAATACCAGAAATTCAAGTGACTGCAAGCTTTAAAAAGTGAATTTTGGCTCATTTTTCAGGGTTTCCGGCCTTCGGCCGGGAGGGGGAACACCCCCCGGACCCTCCCCCAACGACCGCTTTGTGGTCATGGCAGCTGCAAGCCGCCTACTTTTCCATTCTGGCCCCCTACTTCAAAACTTAATGAAACCCCTGCAGACCTCTAGCTCTATTCGCTTGCCCAGAATTAGATGTGTGCATAATTAATGAGGTAAAGCGTGTGTTGTCATAAGGTCTCCAATCCTACTAAATACAAAGGACATAGCACTTGTGGTTATTTATTGACATAAACATATATTTTAGGTAAAAGGTCATCGAGGTCACATGACATTTGGTCAAAAATTTTCTCTCCTATAGTTATCCCTATATACCAAAAACCAGACATCCAGCTCTATTGGCTTGCTCAGAATTAGATATGTGCATAATTAATGAGGTACAGTATGTGGTGTCATAAGGTGTCCAATCATACCAAATATCAAGGGTGTAGCACTTGTGGTTACTGAGTTATAGACAAATATGTATATTTGAGGTCAAAGGTCACCGAAGTCACGTGACATTCTGTCAAAAAAATTGTATTGCTAAGTTATCCCTATATACCAAAAATCAGACCTCTAGCTCTATTGGCTTGCTCAAAATTAGATATGCACATAATTAATGGGGTACAATATGTGGCGTCATAAGGTGTCCCAACATACCATACATGAAGGGTGTAGCACTTGTGGTTACTGAGTTATGGACAAATATGTATATTTGAGGTCAAAGGTCACCGAGGTCATGTGACATTTTGTCAAAAAAATTGTATTGCTAATTTTTATTTTTCGTGGCCTTATACATGGGAGTCTATGGAGATCTGCCTTATA
>LD373650.1:0-19767 GCA_001465055.1 Ptychodera flava
CACAATTTCATTGTGACCACCCCCCCTCCCAAGGTCTAATGGTCCATCCCTAAGTCGATATGCATACAAACCATATTTTAGGCAAACGCACAATAACGCTAATTCCGTTTTACGAGGGTGTTTACGGAAGTCAGGACGAAAACAAGAACATGTGTCACAGTGACGTTTGAATATTAATTGTGACACTGACGTTTATGATTGGATGTATCATTTTATCTTTAATTCATGTCTATCGAATGATCCAAGCCACGCCTTAAAGATAACGTTTAAAATCCCATTCTAAAACAATACAAGTAAGATTAGATTGGAATAGAGAGAGAGTTGCTCGAGGAGATTGGAACATTGAGAGAGGAACACAGCGGACCAAGACATTTAGACAATGGGAGAAGCGTATCTTGGGCGATGGCAACTGTCAAGCTTGTCTACAGAGAAATAAAGTCTATGTAGTACCAACGAACTCTGAACGTCTCGTGTAGTCAATACACTGAAGATCCCCAGGTACCTCTCAGCAGCCAAGGCGAGTTAAACATACAAACTCCCCATGAAAGAACGAATAGTAAAAGGGTAAACGGGAGTTACTACTTTGAAGAAAAAACTAATAGTAACATAGGATTTCTGGCTGCTTCAGGATCTTGGTAGGAATTGGATCTAGGCAACATGTGGACGAAGGAGATGACCGAATGGTACGCAAGACTTCCTCATTGGTTGTTGGCATTAAAGATTCGAAGCGACACTCAGGTTTCAAATCGCAAATCGGTGACGAGCGTTGATGGTGAAGATCGTCGGATGACTGGCTCAAGTTCGAAACTAGAGACTTCACACGATGTAAAAAGAAATCTGCAAAGCGATTGGCGATTTCTGACGGGTTATCATGCTTCGGAAGATGAACAGATCTCCGAGGTTGGCCGATTAACCGTTCAACGATATTAAACAACTGTTTCTGGTTGCCTTTGCTATTGTCAATCAAGTCTGAATAATAATGACGTTTGGCGTTTTCAACGAGGCGAACGAGGTGAGTCCGCAACTCTCTGTAAATCTGTCGATGTACTTCTAGTTTAGATTTTCTCCAAATCCGTTCAGCTTTCATTCTTTTTGATCTTGCATTCGTAACAGACTTGGTGATCCATGGTGCAGGTTGTCTATTTTGAACAAATTTCACACGCGTAGGGGCATGGTTATCAAATGTGTCACGTAATACGCGATTCATTATGTCCAATTTTCTCGATACCTCGGTGTTTGGCTGAAGCTGAATTGATGATGAGAGATCATTGGCGAATGAATCAGCAGAAAAACATTTCATGTTTCTTGATATTATACGCTGCCGATTTTCTGCAGAGCAATGGCGATGGTTGACAGTGAAAAGCAAAGGATAGTGATCAGATATGGCATAGATAGGTTCAACTCGGACGTCGGTAATGGTAGTATCATCAATGCGTGTGATTAAGTGGTCAATGGTATGACCAGCACGATGAGTGGGACCGGAGAACCATTGACGCAGGGAGAAAGAGTCAAGCAGATCACGGTACTTCCCGGCACTTGTGCAATTGTGATCGTCGACATGGAAGTTAAAATCACCAACGATGATTAATGGCGAATTTTTGTCAAGGTGAGATGACAAAAATTTCGTAAAATCCTCAACGAAATTATCGACAGTAAGACCGTTTGTCTTATTTGGCGGAGGTCGGTACACAGTGACAGCAGTTATGTGCGATGACGGAGTCTTTATACGCAATTCCAACACTTCTATCGAATTAAATGAGCTGGTTAGCGGAACTTGTGACACTGATAATGACGAGTCAAATATGACAGCGACACCTCCTCCACGTCGACTCCGAGGAACACTGATGATGTTGTAACCGGGCGGGAGAGAGTCAGAAACTAATGATAAATCACTGGCGTCGTCGTCGCGAAGCCATGTTTCCGCTAGGAAAAGTACGTCGAGGTGGCATTCATGCATGAATTCCTTGACGGCAGTAGATTTATTACACAATGAACGGCAATTCATGAAAGAGCAACGAAAGGAATTGTGTTGTCTCTGAGATGTAGCAGGTTTTGAAACCGACAGTGGTGGGTTTCTGTGCATTGTTTCAGCAGTGATTGTTGTACTGACAGGGATATTAACGAGGTTGGCATAGTTGTTTGAGAAACTGTGATTGGTTGGATGGAAACGTTTCAGCAGGTGATGAGGAGTTATTGAGTTTGGATAGGTCGTTGCATTAGTCTGCCAGCAGTGCAGCCTCGCCTGGTACTCGCAGTCTTACAGATGTTCAGATCTTTGAGACACTTCCACAAATTAGCATTAATTCTCGATAAAAGTACTATAGTTAAATGCAATCATATATAAATATGCACCTTTGCAACCTGGAGACTTTTTTCAGATATAGGTAACTTGAACAAAAATGAAAAACAAATGTAAACTGAAGTAAACAAGTAAATGCTTTGTGAGATGACAGTCAGTTCGGTCTTTAACCCAGAAAAAATACAGTCCTGCATGACTGATAAATTGAAAAGATAATGATATGGCACAGTGGTTAATAGTAAATTCTGAATCTGTGGTACTAGTAGTTTGGTCATCTCAATGAGAAATCACCGTAAAAAGACATATTCTAATATTGGAATTCGATGGCAGTATCAGTTGTTTGGCTATTTTAGGTATTTTTGTACAGCTGTTTGTCTTTAAGGCAGTATGCACCTCGAAAGTGAAAGACTCAAACTTTTGCTCAAACTTTCCTTAAGGAATCTTTCAACCATTCTCTTTCAAAATCAAGAATAAATTTTGGTACTAGAGAAAAAAATAACCCAAGATTTACCGATATTTTAAATTCAAAATGGCCGCCATCCCTGTGTTAACTCTATGAAGAAAAATAAAATTTTCGGAAAACTAAGCCACTGAAAAGTTTTCTTACACAGAGAGCTTTAAAATGAACCCCCACAAGTGGTATATCAGAAAATAATTGTAAAAGTTTGAGAGTCTGAATATCTGTCCCCAAGGCGCATTCTTGTGATGAAATAGTCAGTCATTATTTTATCGAAACGGTCCAAAGCGTATGCACACACTTGACATTGTTGAATTATTAATTTCTCTTCAAACTTGAAAACTAATAATATTATGTACACTAAGACTTTTGACAGGCTGGATAATCAGTATTTCTTCAAACTTAGATACTAGTAAGTAGGACAAGAGACTGTATACAGGAAGAAGCGGAACAATACGATTGAGTAAATGGCCAAAAGTTACATGTAGCTGCTATCACTACTATGAAATACAGAGCCGAAATATTCAAACCGAGATAATATTATTATCCTTTAATCAAGCATATTTTATAATTTAGTGTCTTGCGAGATTTTGGTTTTTAACTTTGTTCAAGTTCTTACTTTGTGAAAAAAGTTGATGATGATGACTTCCAAAGACTGTATTTGTACTCTCTGATGGTGGTATTACATTTAACATTAGCTTTGGAAATACGTGAATGTTTTGTTGAAAAAGAGCTACAATCGTAATTTAAACGATTCGCCGAATGTTGTTTACTATCACAGACTTTTGATCAAAATGGTGGGTTCATACCAACAAATATATTATGATTGAAAATGACCGATGCACCTGTCAACGATGCAAAGCGTGTTTCATACACAAGCAATATTGACAAAACTAAGACTTTTGCTGTTGTTTCCCATGACCCTTTATTACATGCCTCGTATATCGAACGTCGCGCGCTCCATAGGATTCAATGGTAACTCGTCGATGACGTCGCGGGCCGCATAGTCATCATTGGACTGAAAGTGAACCGGAACTATTTTCAACTTGACAACTTTTTTATGTAAAAATGTCGAAATTTCATGTTTTGCATAGGAAATCCGGTTTTTGGAAAATTTTGCAGAAAGAAATTGATAAACCGCATAACAGTAGTTTAAATATATCATTGCACCATTCGATGTTGAAAATCGTTCGATTTTTAACGGATTATCGTCTAAGATGGAAATAAAGCATTTGTTAATCATTTGGCAATAAACCTAATATTTTGAGTGAAAATTTTGTAAGAGAGGCATGTAATAAAAACATTATAGCCCAAACATGGGACTATGTACCCTCGGGGCAGGAGACCATTTGCCCTCCTTGCGTCGGGCAAATGGTCACCTACCCTCGGGCACATAGTCCCATGTTTGGGCTATAGGCCTAATATATAATATTTGCAGTAAGGTTTGGGGCTCACTGGCAAAAATTGTTGTCATTGGTGATGGTGATTGTACTGATCTATGTAGAGATGAACTAAAAACTCCTTCAGTGCATATGATAGTCAGTCAGTGATATGCCACATTTCCATGAGACAAACTCAGACAAAAGTTAATAAAAACTGTCTCGGTGTGATACCTGCGCCTGATCTGTGTGGAATAAAAAAACTTAGAGGCCGCTCACTGTTCTCGAGGATTTCCAAGCGCCATGAAACACTAATTATTCTATTTTTCTGTGGCCGTTCCCGCCGGTAACCGTGTCCGCTCTCTTACACAAATGTTTATACGATAACGGTTGTATAGGGGATAAAGGATCAATAATTCGTTGCTATATCAACGAGCGAGCCGGTCAAAAGTTGATCATTGCAGACCACAGAGATACTGTCGACTGAGAGAACTACTGCTCGAGAATGAATCTATGCGACACTGCGATCTACAAAACAATTTCATGGTTGAGAAAGCCAATTTCGAGGAGTTGGCGTCTGCTTGACAACATGGCCCTGCAATTCAAGATAAAAACAATTCCCCAGTACAATATTTGATGAATAACTATGTTTATTCAAGTTCACATACCTTGTTACTTCGAACCACATGAATAATCACATACACAGTGCGTAGTCCAAGGCTCGTCTTTAAATTGCCAGTGTTATCTTTCGAGTTTGCAAAGGATCCAAAATTGGACGGACTACTTGGCGACTTGCCTCAAAATAATTGTTTAATTGTTTCAGTCTTTCACAAAGAATTTTGAATTTGGTAGTACCAGAGAAGAAATGGAGTTACTGGTTTATTCTGTGCTCATGTAACTCAGATGAAAACAACCGAAAATGCTTTCACGAAACTTGGGTCATTTGTGATTATTGCAACAAAACTGCAAATAAAGAAATCAGCGTGTTCTGGGAAATCTTTGAACGTCTTCAGAATTCGCAGTAATAGTCTATAAAGTCGCCTTTGTTTCAAACTCACAACTACTAAATAAAGTTTTCACCTGCACCACATTTAATATAATGGGCATACATCAAAATGAACACCTGATATGTCATCTTAAGTTATTGTATAAATTGTTCGGTAAAGTAGATTAAATGTGTGCGATTTAATGAAATCAAGTTTAAAGTGACTGAAATTAGAGTTTACTTAACTTAAAGTCTTGAGAAAACACAGAAATCCGAAATGTTGTGAGAAACTATTACGAACTGCGTGGTTATGTTCACGCTCACCATAACAAGGTGATGTTTGATAAGCTGGTGAGGTAATCCATTCACTCATGTGTTCAATGAAAAAGTCAAGAATATGTATCGTCTTTTAGAGGGGATGCTTTGTAGCCTAGATTACAGCAGTTGCATATCCACGTTGTCACAAATTCTGTGATGTTACTGTCGTGAATGAACACGGTTACTCTGCCCTTCCGTTAAATCTTCAGAGGAATTACATAAATTATTTACTAAATGTGGTCGCCATGGAAACGAAGACATTGGTTCCATTTTTCTGACTTTGATCGAAACTTGCCGACGTTTTCAAAATTGTGATTGAGGTCACTTCGTTTTGACCCCGACAACAAAGGATAACAGAAGTCAGTCAAGATCATTCAAATGCCATTGAAACAGTCCAACAGTTCCTTTTGCCGTTGACTTGAGAAAACCCGTCGCTATTAAATGCGTGAATTACTCACAGTAAACAGCATACAATGTAGCTGAACAGAACAGCGAAGTATTGTGAAAAGTTGCCGTCACATAACTGTCATGGTCGCTGTTCCACAGGAACCGGCTGCCAATCAGAATCTCTTGGTCGCGTTTTTCACCAACACAAACGTGACTTATTATTCTGTATCTGTGGGAACCAAGCACGGATTTTGCGTGTGTCTTGATCTCTTCGCTCAATTTCTGGCAGGCGACACTTCCATCTCGGGAATCATATGTCTTTCCGGTCAGTTCCTCTTGTAAATACAATTCCATCCAATTTCGTAGGGAGTCGCCGTACTCTGCGAATATGGTGTTCGGTTCCATTCTGTAAGTTGGCTGCATAGATACGAGTGGACGATTCGGAGTTCTTTTCAGCGACTCTTGACGTCGTCGCCATCGTCTCGTCCACCGTTTAGCAGCAATGACACTTGTGATAGGTACCATAATTCCAACTGACGGTCTAGGCTTGTCTTTTCTGTCCATCCTGGTCCGTAGTGCACAACACTGTTATGTTTTGCAGCCACTCTGATAACTCGGTCGAGAAAAAAGCAAGGACACAACGTATCTGTTACAGGTTTATAATGGAGTGCCTTAGGTTGGTACCCGGAATAGCGATAAATGCACTCACAAGAGGGGAATCAATATTTTGAGTGCCACCACCTGTTGCCTAGGTAACGGCCATTGAAAGACGACGCTAGCTGCAAACATACTCCTCACTAAAGATTGGATTGAAGCATGCATGCGAAATTGACGTAAGGAATAATTTCTTCTGCTGAAGTCAAGAGTCAAGCAGAGTGGAGACAACTGGCATTCAGCAATCACGCGCGCGCCCCGCACCTTAAAATACAACAATGCGTCTGGTTGTTGAATGGTGGTGGTGTTTATGGAAATGAGTTTCAGTATTTGTGAATATCCAGAAGTAGAAAACGGTTTATTCTGCTTCACAATCTTCCTCAGCCGAACTGTCTCTGTAAGTTCTCCGGAAACAGTTATTTCTACTTGTTAATTTCTAACATTCTTTGCAGGCACAGGTAAAAGCGCAACGAATCAGAAACTTGAAAATTTAATAAAAAATTGGTGTTGGTCCCAGAGTTAATATGCCCATTTTAGTATTTATCTATGATATACACATGTCCTTAATCTCTGAAGCATGCTATATCGGCTCGTGTTAAAAGCCAACACACCTCCTATTAAATACAATTACATCAAGGAGTGGTTTTTAATTACTGACAGGTTGTTCAACCATCCACTTACAACATAACATAGTGGATGCATACTGCTTGCCCACAAGACTTACACGACGTGTGTACCTCGGTTTAACTTTTCATGTTTTAGTAAAATAGCATCCTGACGGAGGAAATTACCTCTTCCAAATTGTTGTTTTCCCACATTTTGTTCAACAGTAATTTGCGCAAATACATTTGGCACATGTATTTGGCATTTTTTCCATAAACAAAGTAAACAGTCAGCAAACGCTTTGGTCCGTGAAAGGCGTGTATCTTCGATTCAAATTAAATGTGAACGTTATTCACGTACCACTCGTTCGGAATAACAATGTTGCACAAAAATATTGCATGAAAGGGCTTTTTTGTGGACTGTTGTGCTTTCTGTACTTACAGTAAGTAGATTTTCTATGCCTCACTTGTAAGGAATACTCTGCGATTCAAAATACTTGAAAGCCTGTGAAATGTTCACCCAATAGCCATTGTGTGTCACGAATGCGGACCAATATTTATTTAACTGTCTGGTCACAGAGAGCGATTGTTACATATTTGGGTGTGAATATTATTGTATTGACATCACTTACACGTTCCGTTTGGTGACGATTTGTCACCATCATCGGTATCACTTTACACGCAGTGTGTTCTGAATCACGAACGATACATGAACGGTATATTGAACACCAAGTCGTTCAGGCTGAGAAGGTCCGACAGAAGAATGCTTTTGTAAAGTCATGGAAAAAACCACCATAACTAAAGTTTTGTTTGTGTTTGATGAATCTGCGCTGATATATGATCAAGCCCCGGTAGCAGTGTTAAACAACATTGCCTCTATTTTAACGAACTTTAGAATAAAGATAAATTTTACAAGTGCTTTCACCGGAAAGACTTAGAAAATATTAACATGAGTGATGCTTATCCGAACCTTAAATGTTTTTTTTTAATAATGAACCCGTCGATGCAACAATTTCTATTTTCAAATCTCATCATGAAGTTTTGTGTGATTGATATTCCCTTCGACAAACTTAAACTGCCTGTATGCCTGTTTTGTAAGGAACTGTTTACTTTTTATGCTTTGGTATTGGTTTTATAGATCCCCCGTGCACTAATTACTAAATAAGTGATGATATGATCACCCCATGAACTTTGACACAGTGTTCAATTAACCAAAAATGTACTACTCCATGGACGATACTATTTTCCACTATATGTATTTGTCACTTCCTAAAAAGGCAACATACTTTGCAGGGAAAATAAATCACACAATTAGGTTGCTGTGGAAATTAATGAATAATGGCCATGTAATACAAATACAAAAATATAAGTTAATTTCATTTGCCATCTCATTGTCCTCAGTGATGATGACGACGATAGTTGTTGTGACAATTGTGACAGGTTTTAGGGAGAGGTACAGACTGTGGTAGACGGAATCGTTTGAAATGTCAGACAGCAAAATTGCTTGATACGTTTTGAGAATAGATACATATTCAAATTTCCTAATTTTTGTTTTAAATATGTGGACTTTTCCTGACATTTTTGAAAAGAGAAAACAGGTCTTCAAGTTTGCAGGGAACCCTGAGTAAAGTGTATTCAGCTTTGTTAATTTTTGTTCTTAAATTGTCTCACAATACAACAAAATACAATAACAGCGTGAAAACTTTACTTATTCCTCAAGCTTCAGCCTGAGTCCACAAAAGCAGTAGACTGTATTTTGCAAATTTGAGAGTCGGAACATTCTACACAGCATAATGCACACGTTTGTATTGAAAGTGAATCTATATTGACCACTTGCCCAGTCGATAAAAAACAGTATCATGCACTTCCAACATATCCTGGCAAGCAAAATATGTGCGCCTCAGATTTTCAGGAACAAAAATGTCAATGTGTTTTTATGATAAAGATGTGGGTGTATACATGAAGATGATTAACCTCCCTATGAAAGAACACCAACTATAATAATAATAATAATAATAATAATAATAATAATAATAATAATAATTATGCCATGTGTCATTGGCATGGGCATATGCCTGTACTTGCGCTACATTTTTGGTGCTGAGTTGTAAAAAAACTGTTTTTTCCTTGTGTACACACTAGTCTTCTTTTATGTTTATTTTGTGCAATACAATAGAACTTTTAAGGTAGAGTGCACCTTTAGGACAAATACTCGGACTGTAATTTTCACAATACTATCATGCCGGAGGATTTAGTCGGGGAGCTCATTTCCAATACAGTTCTTTGATTAATCTAGATAACATCTTACCTCGGGAGACGGCAATTTTGATGGGGAATTTGAAATTGGAACTTCGATGGGGGAAATCCTATCTTTTGCAGAGCAGTCTTGCTTGGCGAAACACAATGAGGTATACCATCCTGGATAACATCTGAATATCAACACAGTTATACAAGTTGTCTATGCTCAATATCTACACCACTTCCAACTCTCAGAAAGCAAACTTTGCTGGTTCATGTGAGTCACACTTAAATCTAAGTCTTTTGTGCTAAGGGACCGTTCAGTTTTTACGGCCGGGGGGGGCCCGGGAAAATCCAGGGGGGGGGGGTCATCGTAATTTTGGAATCTGCAAAGGGGGGTCATCGCTTTTTTCACTGGTAGGAAAGGGGGGGTCACCACATTTTCAAAAACATAATACCAACAATAAAGTTCACTTTATGCCATGGCCATGATCGACCCTCTTTACCGGCGGGCCACCAGAATAAAGTTGATTTTACGTAATGGCCCATGACCCTCTTAACTGGACGGCTGCCTTTGGCGAACCACTCCAATAAAGTTTAGTTTATACAATGTCCATGGACATAAGTTGTCTATGGAAATGAAGTTAAAAATTGCCTTACAGTAGTCCTAATTAACAGACGTTTCAATGAATGTGGCTGAGAAGTTTGTGCACTGGCATCTCTGCTACACTTAGGGAAGTTACGTAACAGCCACTTCAGCAACTGGCTTGGAAGGAAGGCTCCGTCAAAATTTGTGAAAATCCAGTCTTTTATTACGCATAACGGTCTCTGCTCCCTACATCGCCTTGCTTAAAGCATGAACCCACCGACCGGTAAAATGGGTATCGATGTGACTCTGTATAGAGCCAAAATTGGAAGATTTAGAGGTGGAGACCCAACCAGGCACGTGAAGCCAGCCAATATGGCGTCACTGGTCATACCGCTGTTCAATTGCCAGATGTCACTTTCAGTGAAGCTCTGTTTGTTTTGCCTTCTTGTCATCACCGGCAATATTGAACGCAACCCTGGACCTCCAAAATTACGTTCCACTGGTTCACTGGCCACGGCAACTGATTTTGCGACGAAAGAGGACGTCCGGGGACTGAACACAAAACTCGACAAAATACTTGCTGAGTCACAGTACATTCACGAAAAGCTGGACAATCTAGAATCGAGAATGAACAGTATAGAAGATGATATGGTGGATTTTCTTGAACAAATACATCAAAATAGCTCTAAGTTGAGTGAATTTGATTCAAGAAAGGAATCACTCGATGACATCAAAAAGTCACTAGATGAAATGAAGATCGAAAACGCCAAACTGAAACGTGAAAAAGATGACACGGAGAATCGAGGTAGACGGAATAATTTAATATTTTATGGTATTGAGTAACATAGCCCTCACGAGTCATGGGATACTTCAGAAGAACGAGTTAAAGAGGTATTGAAAGGCAAACTGGGGTTGTCAGACGACGTCGAATTCGAACGAGTCCACAGAGTTAATAACGCGCCATCCATTAGAGGAAGCAAACCAATCGTTGCAATGTTTAGTAAATACAAAGAAAAGAGTAAGGTGCTCTCCAATGCCAACAAACTGAAAGATTCAAACATAAGCGTCGGTGAAGACTTCACGAAAAGAGTAAGAAATATTCGATCGAAACTATTTTCTTTCCGCAAATCTCTCTTGGATGAAGATACTAATCAAATTGGTCCGAACAAGCAGCCAAGGCATCACGACAATTTACAAAGTCGACGAAATTACCGGTTGCGTTTCTCAAGTAAGACAGCCTGTCAGCTAGGAATTCGGCCAAAGTCTAAGTCGAAAAGAACTTTCTATTTCATTTTGGAATGTCAGAGGACTTAAAAGTAAGATAAACGATAAAGATTTCATTTTGCACAAAATATGATACCATAGGTCTGGTAGAAACATTTTGTCTTGTCGAAGATTTCGTTAATTTTTTACCAAGTTATACCGTCTTTTCTTGCTGTAAAACGTAGTCGTAGGGGTCGTCCAAGTGGAGGTATTGCTTTATATGTAAAAAACTCCATTGTCAGCAAATTTCGTGAAATTTCCAGCAATATAGAAAATTCAGTCTTTGTAAATATCGATAAATCCCTGTTTCACTTTGATAAAGATATAATTTTAGGATGCTGCTATGTTCGACCAGAAAATACATCAGTGGCTTTGGAATCTTTGGAAAATCAACTCATCTATCTTTGCAGTGTAAACTCGGAGAAAAGCTTTATTTTGGGAGGTGATTTCAATGCTAAAACGGGTTTTGAAGACGATTTTATTCTCGATGACTCAACATAATATCTACCCATGGAAGGTGTTAATTACGAGCCATCTAATTTCCATTTGCCACGTAGTTCTAAAGATAAACATGTAAATGAAGCTGGTAAATCATTGTTAAACATCTGTGAATATTTTGATTTACATATTGTTAATGGCCGCCTTCCCAATGACAGGGAAGGAAATATTACCTGTGTAACATCAACTGGTTGTAGTGTCGTTGACTATTGCATTGTATCTGCAGGTTTATTTTGTCATGTAAATGAATTTAATGTTGTACTAAGAATCGATTCAGACCATTTTCCTGTTGATTGTCATGTAAATATTTCCAATGCTCCAAACATCTCACAGGATAATAGCAGTGGTACTAGTATTTCTACAGATTCCAGAAGTGAACAAAGATTCTTTTCAACATAATCTCAGCTCTCCATGTGTTCAAAATATTTTGGATGAGTCACTGAACGCCTTACCAAATATCAGCTGTGCTATTGCCAATCTGAACAAAGCTCTACAACTGGCTGGTTCAGACTTTCAAAAAATTGGAAGAGTTAAAAGGTCAAACCAACCACCCTGGTTTGGAGAGCGTTGCCATTCAGCAAAACGTAATGCGTATGATAGTCTGAAAGCTTTTAGAAGAAATGGTTCTGAAGATTCATTGAATCAGTACAAGAATGCAAAGAAAACTTTTAAACAAACATGTAGAGACAGTAAGAAAAAATTCTAAGACAAAATTAGAGATGAGTTTCGAAACGCTGCACATGGAGATTCTAGTGAGTTTTGGTCTGTTTTGAAAACAATTGTAACCCGTAAAGGTGGCACCTCCAATGAAATTTCTTTACAGTCATGGTATGGTTACTTTAAATCTTTGTACGTCGATTGTGATGTTGGTAATACCGGAGATAATGAATTTTTACGTTCTGTGGAAGACGAGTTAAATAGTTTCCAGCTAGAAGGGATATCTGACTATGACCAAGAGGGCAATGATGTATATATCACGGATATTTTAAATGTAAGAATTACAGAACAGGAAGTTTTGAATTCTTTGAAAACCCTTAAATTTGGTAAAGCCCCTGGTCCTGATGGTCTTCCAAATGAATTCTATAGGTATTCTGCAATTGTCATTTTACCACTTTTAGTTGAAATTTTCAATTTTGTTTTTGATTCTGGGACATTTCCACAGGAATGGTCTGCTGCCATTATTATACCACTCTTTAAAAAAGGAAACAGGTCCGACGTTAATAATTACAGAGGAATTTCCCTTTTAAATGTACTGGGTAAGATCTTTACCTCTATCTTAAATGAGAGATTGTCCAAGTGGTCAGATACTGTTAATATCATTTCGGATTGTCAGGTCGGTTTCAGAAAAAAAACATAGCACTGCAGATAACATTTTCACACTCCATGCCATAATTCAGAAGTACCTGTCTGTTAGACGGGGAAATTTTATTGTCTCTTTGTTGATTTTTCTAAAGCATTCGATAAGGTAAATCATTCCCTTTTAATGTATAAATTAATAAGTGTTGGAGTAAAGGGTAAAATGTACACTATTTTGTTTTCGAGGTATGGTAGTGTTAAGGCATGCGTTAGATCTACTGACGTCATGTCTGATTATACTTTCATTGTCCAACCGGTGTACGTCAAGGATGTATTCTCAGTCCTATTTTATTTAGTATTTTCATAGAAGAATTGAATACAATGTTATTAACGTCTGGACAGATGGGGATACAATCTAGATATGTACAACATTTTTGCCCTGCTCTATGCAGATGATATCGTCATTTTCGCCGATACAGTCATCCATCTTCAAAGTCTCATTGATATTCTGTACAATTTTTGCTTAAAATGGCGGATGCAAGTGAATTTAGAGAAAACCAAAGTAATGGTTTTCCGAAAGGGCGGACACAGAGCTCGCGGCGAAACCTGGCATTTTGGCAGTACGTCCGTTAGCGTTGTTTCCTATTGTAAGTATCTGGGTTTGCTCATTTCTTCTAGAAACACATGGTCAAAAGCAGTACATACTTTAGCGTCACAGGCAAACAAAGCACTAACCGCACTGTCAGTTGCCAGGCGGAAACTCGAGTTCTTTCCATTCGATTGTCATTTTAAACTTTTTGACACAATGATTTTACCAATACTTTGTTATGGCTCAGAAATATGGGGTTTTCAATATTATGATGTGCTAGAGAAAGTCCACAGAAAGCGGTGTCGAAAATTTTTGGGTTTGCCAAATCATGCTTGTAATGAAACCGTAACTGGCGAATGTGGTCGCCTCCCCGTCTTTTGCCATACTTAAAATCGTTGTATTAGTTACTGGATTAAGCTTTTGGAAATGCCTTCAGATCGGCTTCCAAAACAGGCATACAAAATGCTTTACAATCTAGACATCATGGGTAGACATACTTGGGTGACATCTATTAAACACTCTTATTTTCTTATGGTTTTGGCTATGCATGGCTAGCTCAGGAAATCGGTAACAAATCTGTGTTTTTAGCTGATTTTAATCTCCGAGTATCAGACATACTTCGACAACAGTGGAAAGCTAAAGTTATGGAAAAGCCAAAGTTGCGTGGCTATAGCCAATTCAAAACCCTACTTGAGCCAGAAAAATATCTTTCATTGGATTGCCATTGGAAAATTGTTCAGGTTTTTGCCTGTTTTTGTTGTGCAGTGCTTCCATTAGCTATAGAAACTGGAAGACGGCAAAATATTGACCTCAAAGAGAGGGTCTGTACGTTGTGTAATTTGGGTGATGTAGAAGACAAACACCATTTTCTGCTAATTTGCCCATTTTATGATAAGCTACGAAAGCAATATTTACCACGAGATGCGATAAATCAGCCTAATTTTTGTAAATTTATCAACCTTTTGAATTCGTCAAACCAAAAGATTTTACTCCAATTGTGTTATTTTGTTTTCAAAGCTTTCAATCTCAGAATGAAGACTGTTTGTACTACACAAGTTTAAGATTAATTACTCTTTCCGACACCTGTTTTTATGGTGTTTCTGTAAGTTATATTTAAATTAAGTAATGTAACCCTTTGCATATGGACCGGTGGCCTTGCCAAATAAATGTGCACAAACTGTCATTGTGCACCAACTTTAACTAAAGTATGGACGATGTATATATATTGTAAACATAATCGTAAAGTAGGGCTCAGCCCTTGGTGTCGCGTCAGGGGTTAAGATTGGCAATGTTATTTGTATTGATTCATGATAAAATATAGTTAATTGTTACTTCATAAACGTTTATATGACAACTATGCCAAGTTTCCCTCTGATGAAAGCAGTTCACTTACGTACACGGCGTCAAACCCTGCAGCATTGCTGGTATAGATTTTCTGTAATGTGTAAAAATGTTGGACAAAAATTGGCAATTTTTACCATGATAACAGCCTATTGCGTTAAAGGTGAAATGAAAAGAAAATGAATTCCAAAAAATTACCCTGGTCCACGTATTAAGTATATAAAAGACGATTTGAGACAAAAAAATCAAAGAAAACGTCTTAAAACACCCTTTCGTTTCGCAAAAAACTCGATCTCCAAGACTGACCCAAAATAAGCTTGTCAATCGATTTCTCAAATTCGCTACCAGAGGGCGTTTAGTGACGTCATGTGAGTCAAACATTATGTCGCTCAGTGGTGCGAGAACGGCTCAGAATATTCAGACCTCGAGACTTAGCCTGAGAACATCGGTATTCTGGCCTAATACTCTTAATATTTCATTCTTTTCTATTAATTCAATAACATGAAAGACCAGGTTTGAAAATAAAAAGCGCACAACTCTGTAAATGACTGTACACACGCGCACACGATCAGAAATTACAGAATACCTTTCGCTATGGTGTCGAGGCTACAACCACAGAGTAATATCATAGACTGTCTATGATATTACTCTGTGCTACAACACCCCGTACTAGCGCTTTGAAGCAATCGAGGTACTTTAGGTACCTAATGCTGGAAAATCTTTACTACCAGCGATGCCGGCTGATGATCGACACGGCCGAAGTATTCCAATCCCGTTCCCGGTCATAAAGGCTAGGGAGACTGCATTTGCGGACGCAGGAACTTCTTGACTCCCTTAACTGACACATCGATGTCATCCACGGTATGTTTGAGATACTTCGCCGGCGCGCCAGTCATGGCCGGATAGTGAAGAAGTATACTGATCATTAGATGATCAAAAACCAAACGGCCCTTTTCATGCATCCCAAAAAAAGGGATCACCCGTTTAATAATATTAAGATTATCACTGACACTCATAGAAAACTGTACTTGTTCATTTGTCCTACACACAGTAAATGCAAGCGTTCTCAAAAATTGGCGCATTCATGTCACACATTTTGCTACTGTGATGCGACATTGAAGTGGCGGCGATGCCAAACGAGCCGAATTTTGCAGGATTGTTGGGCTCTAAACTTATTAAAATTTTCATCACTTTGTGTTTGAAAAACATAATGGTCTAAACCACTGAAATCATGAAAAATACAATTATTATTTCTGTCTTTTCGGACAATTCACTTGACTGTAAAAAAACAACTTGCAACTTGCTATAAAACATGACTGAGGTCGGACTTTTTTTCGCCTACATTTCAATTTTACTCTAAAATTATGACTGAATTATGACTGGCGATCATCAATGACTCCGATACAAAATGTAATGCCAGTGTCACAGTTAAAATTAATAGTCTAAGATAAAGAAAGGGAAAACATGGGACCGGCCTGCTGATAATTTTCTCTCGCCGACGTTTCTGCATGAACCTCTATGCGCGGTCGATCGATATCGTACACGTACACCTCTCCGATCTAGCTGGAGTACTTGCCTGACGAGGAACCTTCAAATGGTTTTCATCAGTATTGTGTTATAATAAAAAAGGGTTGGAATAGCATCCGGCTTCAAGTTCTGGCGTAATGACTTTTTTGTAATCCAATTGATGCTACGAATCCGATGCTCGAAGAAACAACAAATGCCGAGTCTTCAAAGTGCACCGAACACATGCACAGCCGTGAGTATTGACTCGGCTGTCAATATTTTCTCCGGACTGCTTCTTTTTGCGTCGCGGCTCTGTAGGGAAGCACAGTGCCTCGTGAGCTATTGGGCTTCGCCCCATAGACGTATGTACATAAGCGGGTTGTTTCTCGCTTATGTACATACGTCTATGGGGCGAATAGTCCCAGAGCTGAATAGCTCACGAGGGACTGTGTAGGGAAGCTAAAAAAGCTTGCTCCTGACCCTGTACAGTTATAGCCCTGCAACTCCCTGGCTGATTGTGTTGGGGGAAGCAATGAATAGTAAGCATGCCACTTGTGTTTGACTCACATGACGTCACTAACCAGAGAAACGGAAGTAAGGACGTTTGCGGGCATTTCAAATTGCGTTCTGTGGGCGCCGCTGGCGCCACGACTAAGGTGTAGAGATCTCGTTAGTTGTTAGTATAGTAACTTTGACAAAAAATACGAATTTGCATTGATAATCTAAGCTTCATGTTCTACTCAATGGCTACTCTAAGTGTAATGCTGCTGGGTGGAAATCTTGATCATATAATGCTATGTATTGGTAATCTTCGCTGTTGTTTTGTAATTTGCCAACTAATTTATAAATGAGACAAGATTTAAATTTACTAAACGGCTGCCCGGTACACAGTGTTTGTCGCAATGGTGTTTTATGACTTTTCTACCTACTTTGATAACATACTACCGGTTGATTTCCCCGTTGTATTGTTTTTACCTCGTCTAACACGTTTAAGACTTACTTTTCGATTATGTTGTTGGACAAATAAGACGTGCAACGACCGTATCTCCGATTGTGAACTTAGTACTCATCCGTGTTTCCGCGAGCAGTATCAAACAATGATGAATAACTTAAATCGTTAACCATTTGTAGTCGACAAAGGTAACAGCCCTGACCAAATTATGTAGTGTTTTAGAATTACTAGTATTAGTATACTACTTTTCGTGCCAAATGTGATGCAATTGAAAATTCCACAAGCAAACAAATTTGATTGCTGGCGATATTACAATTGTAGTATTCTCCCGCGGAGCAATCAGGGACGGGGGCGTGTTTTAACTTCCCTATAGTCTATAATTCTACTTGCAGTCTATGAAGTACTACACTTTACACGTAACAAATTCAGTTAAATACATGTTTGTCTTTAACGTCCTGTGTCTGTGTGAAGTTTCGGATTACTATACTAGACGCGTTTTGCTACGTATTGTCGACAGCCTCTCGAGACACCGATGTAAGTAATAGGGACAAACCAGATTCTGAATAAAGAGCAGACATATTGCACTGTAGCTCGGAATTTCATTTTACACAGAGGAGAGATGGAACATTCATGTTTCTATCGTTGACAAGAACATGTATGAACGCGAAAGTGGTATTTGTTTAAGCTTGTACCATTTCAATTCACACATCGTAATCGCCGTAAAATTAAAGGAAGTCGTGTATCCTTGAAAAGGAAAAATATAAAAAATGCCGGTTTTTTTGTTTTCTTTCCCACGGCCTTGACAATATAAAATCTTTGTTTCGAGTGTTAAGTGTTTTACGTAATATATCGGCTGGCACAATGAAACGAATGGACGCAATTACACCTCCATTTGGTTTTAGAGGGGTACTACTCGTTTTGTTACAACCTTTTCGGAATGAATAGCTATGCAATGAAAACGGGCTTATGGACAAATTATCTTTCGATAACGTGAGAAAGTGTCGTTATCCCATTTTACATTTAAATGTGAGGTTAAAGGAAAAACCGCTGGACGCGTTTTGCCATGGATTCACTATGAGGGCTTTCAAGCGTGTTTCCCTGTTTGAAATGGAACCTACCATCGGAAGCCCCCCCCCCTCTCTTTGAAATAGAAACTACCATCGGAAGTCCTTTCTGTAACTTTGCAGTTGAAATATTCATTTATAGTTTTTGTCAAGCCGTTTAATTTCTCATTCGTCTGCGAGCTACAATGTCGAAGTCTATCGCCGAACCAGTAGTCAAGTACACACAGGTAAGCCAAGGGCAAAATATTATTCCTCGGATATTTTGGCAAAGCTACAAAGGCGGCAAGCGAAACTTTAATTTATTTTACGAACCAGCAAAGTGCCCCGATAGTTACATTGTTACTGATGAGTTGTCGTCTAGAGAGTACAAACTGTCTACGGTAATAAAGGCAATATTACACACAGTCAGTGTTAATACAACAAATTCTACATGCTACCTGACAAAAAACCGCTAAAATATGTGAAACAAGGCACAAAACAAAAATATTTTCATAAAGTTAAACACTTGCACTCTCCTTTTAATGTCCCGAAGTTGGTGCTTTTTCATTTTTCGTTCGCCCGATCTTTGAATATCTTCACACACCGCTGGAGAAAACAAAGTAAGATGAATTCGCTGCAGAAGGACAATTACTCAAACCGAGATTTGATATTGATGGAACCATGCGTATTATTCGTCATAATATCAATTCTTGTTGAAACCGATGAACCTTTTACCACATGTCAGTAACCATAGACTCTACAGGAAACGGTTTTTCTGTAGGGTGTATGCAGCAACTGGAATTGTTGAGCAAATCCCCGAAAGTATCATCTGAACGAATGCTGAGCAATGTATTTAAAACTAGTTGGTAGCCGTCACTTAGAAAGCCGGTTATCAAATTAATACTCATGATGCACTAACCCAGAGTTGACATTTAAGAGGGTCAGAGCTTCAGGGAGGTCTGATCTAAGAGGAGCTCTGAGACATCCTGTATCTCTTTAGACCTCAGAATAGACAGCTCCAGAGCCTCTGATATAAACCCCAAATTGCCGGCATGGTCAAGTACAGGTACTACTCGCATCAAAATTCTCTTCTCGGGGCACTATTTTACAAGTGGTATAACCACAAACTAATGACGTCAAAGATGTGTGTACTCATGGAAATGAAGTCAAAGGTTACGTCCTGAAAGGGGCGATAAATTATTTTTGGGGAAAGAGTTACGAATTGGGCTTGGAAACGTAGGGGGGAATGATTGAAAAAAAGGGGCCCGATTTAAAACTTAGGAGGAAATGATAGAAAAGAAGGGGCCTGATTATCACTATCTTCACTCCATTCCCTCTTAGGCTGCATTCCCAAATAGCGGTTGGGGGGGG
>LD373656.1:25188-35699 GCA_001465055.1 Ptychodera flava
TTATGTACTTTGTATGTCATAGAGGGCCCTGGGGAAGATTAGCATTTATGCTAACCAGGTTTCCTGTTAAGGATGTTTACCCTCTTTAAATAAAGTTTAAATAAATAAATAAAAAAAATAAAAAATAACCATACTTATCTGTCCATCACATCAATTTTAATTTTTCTGGAATCTTCTTTATAATTTTTCAAATATTCAAATTGCTACCGCAATGACTTCTGGTCTTTTTCTGTCAGTGCCAACGTCAAAACTTACAAGATATCGCTACTTATTCACATACTTAAAATATCAAATTTCCCTCTTGTTGGCATGTTATTCATTGTGTCCATCAGCTGAAAAGAGAGTCACTCTTTTAAGTAGTTGTTTACAAGGCCATGAAATACTTTTTTCCAAATAAACCGTTAAACCAAGTAATATTGATCATGCATCGCCGATGTATGTCAGGTAAAATATGCCCCTCTGTACCGCGCGCTGACGTTTACATCTTTGTAACCGGTGGCCAGTGCTGTAGCATAACTGTCTGTGATGTATAACATATCAATCTGTCTTCTGCCTGTAACAAGAGGGTTGATTGGTTAAAGGTTTGCCTATGTTTCCAGTTTTTCAAAGCGACATCTCGAACAACTTACTTAAAATCGACAATTAATTATTTTTTTATTTATTTACGCTTTTAGAGAGCGACCGATTTACTTGAGTGATATGAATCATAATGTGCAAAGGCAGTAACTTGTAACTTGGCACGCACTATTGAATTGGGTCATGTCCTCATGCATGTTCTTTCCTATACCGAACCGCTGTAGCAGAAACGTTGTCTTCGATGTAAACAGACTGAATGAATAATTTGTAAAATACCTCGTTTATATCCTCGCCACACAAAAAACATATCCTATTGAGGTTCAAATGTGTTTTACCGTCTAGCTTTCCGATGGATTCATTCGGGGCCGAGTTGCTAAGTTCATCCCATGTTCATTAATCGGGATGGCGGCGCTCTTTGTTCATAGGAATGACGAGAGTTCAGTGTTTTTCGTGTAATTCAGTCTGGAATCGAAAGGACAGCCGTATATTATTTTCTCTGGTTATAGAGATACCCTTTTCATGAATTCATCAGTTCAACATTGCGATTCATAACTGCTCTTGTTGTTTTGCCAAAATTGGGCTCGCCTCAATTTCAATAATCGATGACGTTTAACAAATGGGTGCGTGACGTATGCAAATGCGGTGTGTTGGCTTTCTTCGCGCACCTTCGTCATCACTTCGTGATAAACAAACACAACGATCCGCCCGTAGATCTGTAAACAAGAACATCATTGAGACACTCGTCCGTAAGACATGGCTGGACAGAAAGCTAGACTGTCGAACGGTGCTCAAATTCCTTTAGTTGGACTTGGTACATGGCTTGGATTGACGGTAAGTGGCATACAGAAATTATGTTTGCTATACTTTGAAGAACGCATACCGCATTCACTGTATATGACATGAGTCCCCATCAAATCTATACGGCATTGTTGGATGTATTTTGTTCATATAGACAGTGCTTCTTCAACGCAGCTGTCTATGGTTCATCCGTACTAGGCAACTGCCAAACTTTCGGAACCAAAGGCAACCGCATTCGTGTCCCTAGCTTGCTTGGTCCTAACACTTACCTTTTTACTTTGACCCTGTAGTATCGTGAAGGCCGCGGGCTCCATTCTACTCTCATTGATATAGTCTAAAGAGATCAAATTCAAAAGGTGGCAACTCGGCGCGCTCGTTGTGTTGTGCTGCAACGCAACGCAGTGCGTTGTGTTCCGTCGTGAAAAAGTATCCTTGCCGGATCCTAGTCCTTCTTCCAATGTATGTAAAGCCAAACTATAGTGCCATATTAGGGACAAATAATCGTAAGCTTGTTTCTTGTTCTAACTCACAAATATGACGAGGCGACGGTGTGTGTAAAGTTACTGGCCCACAAGATCCAACTAGCGTCCCAAAACAACAGAAACGGGACTGTCTTTAAATTTACTTTACAGAACTATACCCATGTGAACATGTGCGATCCGAGAATATTTACTTTTTCTGCCTTGCCTTGTGTATTGCAATTTTCTTTAAGTAAATCTTCAAGCGAACATGAGAAGGGGTTGTTACGATCGACGTCTACAAAATATTATGCGACCTTTAACTCTACACACAACGATTCGAAAAATTTTTAGGTAGTTTTTTGATCGGCTTACTGCTGCTGCAAAACAGGGTGACCTCAATACAAAAAAACCTTTGCATTTATTAAAGCTACAACAAAGGTAAGAAGGGAAGGGTGTGGAGTTACAATTCGTTTTGTTACTGCATACAAGTAGAACATGACCTCCATGGTCACCAGAGCGCAAATAGGTCAATTTATGCGTGAAGCTCTTTTAAATTTTTTTTGTGTGTAACAATGAACTCAGGATGGCATAGTTTGGTATACCTTTTAGTGAATACCCTTCAAACACATTGCAAAATTTAGTTTGAAAAAGTAGAAAATGGCATTGTCATTTGTGTAAAAACGAAGGAAGCATACGTCCAAACTCTAGAGTATTCAGTGATGTCGAGGTCAGGCCGTTTAAGGTAGAATGCGCCTCGGGGATAGATATTTGAACTCTCAAACTTTATATTCTTTTGGCCTATTACTTGTGATGGCTCATTTTGAAACTTATGGAGTAAATAAAGTTTTGTGAAATCTGGAATTTTTATTTTTCCCCATAGAGATAGATAACACAGGGATGGCGACCATTTTGGATTTAAAATATCGGTAAATATTTGGTAATTAGTTTCTCTAGTAACCAAATTTGCACGATGACCCCCGATTTGTATTCTTGATTTGAAAGAGATTGTTGCAAGTTTTTCCTGTGGAAAGTTTGAGAAAAAGTTACATGTAAGTCTCTCATTTCCGAGGGAGTTCATTAGAAGTTCGTATGTCAGTATCGGACAATGGGGACACATACTGTGTTCACTGGAGCGCGTAAGATCCTCGTGTGGTGATAGGATATTTGCACCTTAAACCTTTCACAACGACGCGTTCGGTTTGGCTCAAACTCACAGATATCACCGGTGGTTGTTAACCTGCTTACAGGGCATTGGGCTGAACTGAACAATTTTCGCAAATAGCAATTATACGAAAGTTTTATATGTCAGATTATGTTTTAACTCAACCAAGGCTTACATGAGCGCGAATACATTGACCGAGCAGATCAGTCAACCGTGGAGTTCAACAAGAGTCACATCGCTGCGTAAAGCCCATGTCACCTTGACAGATTGTATTGTCAGGTAGAGTCTAAGGCCAGGACAACAATCGATACGGTGTCTAAGACGGTATAGGCTTTGCGAGGTGTGACATAAAGTATGCTGTTGTCATTTAGTGTGAGAGCAGTATAGGGGCTATGCAAATGCTGAATTATATCTCTTATATAGTTGCGGGCTCTACCGTATTTCGAGTCGCTCTTGTGCAACTTTACTATGTTAGTTTGTGCTCTCTGATGATTACTTAAAGACTATGAAAGAGTGTACATTATTTTCGTATAGAGAATTGCTGTATGTAAGACTTGTTTGAAAACTACTCGCTTGAAGGTTCAAGGACATTTATGTCACATTTCTTAGTTTAGCGTAGTTTAGTTGTCAACACATACATCCTATGTAGCGGCACTTGCTGACGTCGTTTAATTTGTGAAAAAAGAAATTAACAGCCACATAGTATAACAAACTGGTACTGTTGACATCACGAGACACTGTCTCTCTTTGCAAATTATGTAGGACCTTGAACCTCTCCCAATCTATCACGGAATAATACTTTCCGACGCACAGTCTTTTTGAATTACAAAAGGTTCAAGTTGGCATACAAAGTTATTTCAGTTTCACAAAAGTTCAGTGCAGTGTGCCAAACTTCTTTGCAGTATTTTGTTCATTAGATCCTTATGAGGTTTGATAAGACCGTGACTGGGACTAGAAAAATAGAACCATTCCGCCGACTTAATGTTATCCTTGTGGGTATGAAATCAAGATTGATGTTACTTCCTTCGTCACTTCGAGGCTATTGACACGAAATTCGATGAAAAGTGGTGAACTTGTCATTTCATGTCGCAACAAAAAGTTTACAGGTTTGAAGGTTTTAAAGACAAAACTGTTATCAGTGTTCTGAATCTGAAGACATGAGAAACTCAGTATTTGGCATCGATTTCCCCAAAAAATGATGGTGATGGTTACATTCAAATAGTTTATCCTAGGAACAACATTCCGTACAATGCTATGACTTTTAAATAACATTAACATATGTAACTGGCTGCTTAATTAACATACACTTTCCCTATTCCTATTGGTTCTGTCGACTGTCTGTTCGTCGCCCTCTGTCTGTCGGTTGCCCTGCATCACGAAACAATTCGTACCGATGAAAAGCCTCCATTGGGTATAATGTATAAAGCAGTGAAAACAGCCATTGATGTCGGATATCGTCACATTGACACAGCCCTTGTGTACGGTATCGAGACGGAGGTTGGGGATGCTGTGAGGGAGAAAATAGCTGACAAGACTATTAAGAGAGAGGACATCTTCATCACCAGTAAGGTCAGTCATATTATTGGACAATATCATAGAAAAATACTTCGTTATTGTCACGTATCTTTTTAAAGATATTTGTATGTATTTAAACAGGGAATACATATTTTTGTGATTTCAAAATTGTATCAGGTTTTGTCATTGTATCGTTTTTTTTCTTTCGGTAAGGATCGAACTTTTGAAGATTCTCTGTATAAGCATCATGTTTTAAAGAGCATTCTGGTTTTTAAAGTGTGCAGCTCTACTTTTATCACGATTTTCTGAGAGAATACGACTTCTGGTAATCTATAAAGCAATGACTGAAAAACCGTGCATCGGTTGATCAACTTATAAAACAGAAACTTTACACCATGTTTGTGTATTTCAAAAATTAGGGAGGCGATATCGGTAACATTACATTAGAATTCCATTAATTTATTTTGGCATCAGGAAACAGGTATATTTTCTTGTTCTTGCCTCTAGAGAATGTTAAAAGTGGGGTTTTTCTTTATACATCTCTATATATCATCACAGGGGCATAAATGGTCACAATAAAAGATTTGGAATTAAACATAGCGGTACATACTGGGGGCTTCGAAGGATGGTCAACAGAGGGCTCAATATATTCTGCATATTGACAATGCAGGGCATATATATGTCAATATATAAGCACACATCTTAGTGAATCGATAGATAATACGGAAACATAAATGCGCACACACACTAACAGAAATTCTTCATTCTTTTCTCTTTATATTTCAATTCTTTATTTTAGAAAAGAAAGAAAAAGTCACTTTTTATTCATCAAAACTTTACATAAAAGTAAAATTAGTCAAGTAACCATGTTCTTTATTCTTGCTTGAGTTACAGAGAACATTTTATTCTTTCTTGTTTTATTTTGACCATTTACAAAACTCTGTGGTGTCATTTCACCTTCGCAGTTACATTACACTAGTCTTTATTACCCTTTGGGTCAAATAATATTTGTTTCTTTTTCAGCTCTGGTCAACTTTTATGGCACCGGAATATGTGAGACCTGCGTTCAACCGAACTCTAAAGGACCTACAACTGGACTACTTGGATTTATATCTCATACATAAACCAACAGGATATCAGGTATGTTCCTTTACAGCTGCAGACATATAATTGATTAATACAGAGTAAGTACAAATCAGTTTACAACCATTTTCAGTAATAGAGCGCGAAGCCACTGCAGTGAACTGCAATAAAACTGCTTACACTAATTAGTTTCAGCTGTAGCCGTGGCCACTTTGGTGTTGAAAAAGGCTACTTGATAAAGACCAAAAAGTCTGCTTGTACAAAGGCAAAACTAGCTCTGTTTGAGGCTCGAGTTGTAAATGAGAGTTTACGATTGGCACCCTGTGTTCAAGATTAAGATACAATGTAACATTACCATGCACTGGTCCAGGTAAAAATCTTTTTTATTTCAACTTCCCCAGACAAACTGTCTCGTCTGCATGGGACATACAATGTTGTCGACTTTGCCAGCTGGCTACAGCTGAAACTAATTAGTGTGAGCAGTTTTATTGCAGTTCACTGCAGTAGCTTCGCGCTCTATTACTGAAAATGGTTGTATATCAGTGTGCCAGTCACGCAATTGCCTTGTTCTGGTTGGACAACCAGTGCACTGAAGGTTTCTGCACAGAGAAAACAACGCTTAGATAGCAGACAGAACTTTTTGTAACACCATTTATAATGATGCTCAAGGTAAATCTTTAGAATATCGCTTTCAGAACTGTATTATTGAAGAGTTTCGCTGGCGCTTTGTCATATCAGTGTTGTCACTTTTTGTTGTCCATAGCCGAGTACTCGTGCTGTGTATCCTTCCTATAAACAATGATTGCTCTGTAACTCGAGCAAGAACGAAGAACACGGGTATTTTATTTCCGTTCGACTACGGTCGCTCAGTTTTTGATTGTACTCACTCAATTGTGTTTCAGTACAGAACAATCCACTTTTCATCGCCAAAACCCCTTTCGCAGGCGGGCATAAATTGAATCTGGACACAATTACGCTCCATTTAGCACTAAACTAACGGATGTTTGTCGTGCCTTGCTATTTCTGGCACACCGCGGGTGTTATGACTAAAAATTGTCAATAAATAAAATCGTAATATTTATCTATAATACCGCTAGTATATTTGATTATAGTATTACGTATGGCCTAGCGATCATATTGGATGTCGGGTTAGTATTACACACTGACTTAATTGTTACATGTACAGTAATCGACAGTACTGAAACATAAAATGGCGAGACATTACGACTCGACAGTGAAGACTCGAGTAAAATGCAATCCCTCAAAAATATAGAAATAATATTTACACACGGCAATGAACGCGATTTAACAACTCACATTACAATTCCAAGTCATTCTTTTTTCACTTAAAGCACGCAGACCCTTTTGGACCCCTATTACCCACGGATGAAGACGGTAATATTTTGTTCAACGAGAATGTAGATCATGCCGGTATATGGAGGGTAAGTACTTTGCTCATAAAACAGTATTCCTATCTTTCAACAGACTATGATGTGCAGGTCGATTAAAGCCCAGTTTGACCCTTTCACTGACATGGTTTGACAAAATTTCATTTTATCAATGGTGTATGCTAACCATGACCCATTGTAAGGATAAATAAATAAATAAATTAATTAATAAATAAATAAATAAATTAATTAATTAATTAATTAATTAATTAATTAATTAATTAATAAACAGTTCATCCTTCAGTATATTTTCACTGATTTTACCATAGGAAATGGAAAAGCTGGTCGATGACGGACTCGTCAAAACAATCGGCGTATCAAATTTTAACCATCATCAAATTCAACATCTGCTCGACAACAGTACAATAAAACCTGTGGTGAACCAAGTAAGTTAACACTGATCATGTCCGTGATTCATTGACCAACCATTTCCATCGAGAAAAATGTTGCGAAATGTGGATAGATTTTCTGTAGCATGAACACATATTCACTATTTAATGCGAAATACTAGTCGTTTATATTTATGTTATGTAATTTTCGAGACAGTAAAGATGTGAAAAGCATATCACCACCACGTTCACTCCGGTAGAAGTAGAAACAGATAGTATGGGTTACGATGACATCATTAGATAGATTTAAGTTTTCTAAACCTTTCAAGTGATGCCTGTGTGTGAAAAACGTTTTGTATATACAGACTGTTTTGACATAATACTATAGTACTAAAGGATAGTACTAATTACAGAAAACATTATTCAACTGGCAATGTAACTTATGTTTCATTCAGCAAACACCGGGGAAAATCGAGTACGTCAAACGGTAACTTTGAATTTCGTACACGATCACACCCAGAGGAAAACGGCCGACTATAAAAGCACGACCACTATATTTGAAACAACAGAGCTGGCGTTGAATTTAAGATGTGACTTACAAAGTATAAATATTACTTTGGAACACTGCTGTGAAAAATATCCTTGTTCTTTTATCTTCATTTGCAGATCGAGGTCCAACCTTATTTGACCCAAACCAAACTCGTAGACTTCTGCCAGTCAAATGATATTCACGTGACTGCTTTCGGTCCGTTAGGTTCGCCAGCAAAAGCAGAGTAAGTAAAAAGCATCACAGATCACGTGCATTTAAGTGTTTGTTCTACAATCGAGTGATCGGTTGCAAAGCAAACTGAAAACATACTTTCTATCTGTGTATCACCACTAAGAGGACCGAGTCACCATACAGACCATTGCACCAATGTTTGACAAGCGCATATTTGTGGGATCACAGTACTTCGGCCATTTTGCTCATGTCAGGACTCGTTTCTTTACAGTGAAAATACATGTCAATGTCAACTATCTTTTGTTGAATTCAATAAGTAGTCCAATATTTGATCACAAAGGAACATTATTTGATAATCTCTTGTTCCGTAGAAGATAATTGGCCATGATTAAACGTGCCCGTCACTGAGAAATGTAAACTATAATTTTCGATTGCAGGAGTAATCAACCTGATCCTCCATTACTCAAAAATCCAAAGATAATATCTTTGGCTAAACGATATCACAAGACAACGGCTCAGGTTATCTTGAGATATCTGATACAACGAGGGATTAGTGTGGTCCCTAAAAGCAGTAATCCTGGACGAATGAGAGAAAATCTCCAGGTTTGTGGACTCCTTAACATTTTTTCTTTGCATCACTTGTGTTGTGAATTCTCCTCCAATTTAGATGCACATTACTATGAAAACATAACATTGTGATGTGAATGACAAGTGATGATGAACTCCAAATTCGTTCAGATCTGGGCTCTAGAAATGTATATAAAGGTAGCGCATTGGCAAACCCTTTCTCCACCAAGTTTTCATGTATACCGCTGCCTTGTCAATACCTTGTCGTCCTGGCAATGATCTATGAAGACAAAGTGGTATAAGCAAATACAACACTTGTGCTAATCGAACATAGAAATAAGAAAAAAAGATGCTTAAACTTTATCGAAAATTTTAACAATTTTTAATCCCACACGCATAAGAATTAATTTAATTAGTTTACTTAATTAAACGAGCATCTTTCGATTTCTTTCAGGTTTTTGACTTTGTTTTAAGTGATCAAGATATGCGTGATCTAGCTGGACTCAATCAAAACTGGCGGGCATATACCAATCCCTAGTAAGTGTATTGATGTTCCTTTCACTGACATTACCCAATAGCTGTTGGCGATAAATTTACTTGTGTTAGGTCAGATTACGTAGATTACTGTCATTACGTCATTATCAGGCATTACTGCTTTGAATTAATCCGCACTTCAAATTTTTCCAGTGTTTGTCTGTCTACACTGCTGAATGCTAGGTTAGGATACGTCGTATTACTGTGGCTAAGAGACTGCTAAGGCCGACGCTTGTAATTTTAGAAAGAGGTCAGAAACTTATGGTAGGTCATGATTATTGTGGTGGCGGTGTTGATGATGATAATGTTGATGATGATGATGGTGATGGTGTTGGTGGTGATTGTATTTTTCTTGTCATTATTACATTTGCTGTCATTGTCTGTGATGTTGTTGCACTGAACAATTTTGTTCTCTATTTACAGTGATGCGAAAAGTTGTAATTATCCATTTCACGAGGTCTACGACTGAGTCTGAACTGAAGACACTCACGACACCCACTGGATTGATAGCTTGCTTTGTCAGCATTTGATCTGAATCATCGCTATCTCTGTGTGTTGAGAGATATGTCCCAAAGTCTGCATCATCGCGTGTGTAATTAACTTTCTGGACTTACTAAAGCAATTTTTCGGAAGGAATATTTTAACATTGTATAGAATTGTAGTGTACCTTTGTAGATATGATACGTATTTTGTGGTTCAATTAAATAATACCGGATAGCATATAACTTCAATTAGTACCACAACGTCACGATTCTAGCGCCTCTCGCAGAGGAACGATAGCAACAGGAAACCAACAACAAAATAAATCGAGCAAGTAATGAAGCGATTAAATTGAAGTTTTCAAACGAACGTCAAGGTAAAACGTGTCTCGGGGATAGATATTCAAACGTTTACCATTCTTTTCTGATCTACCATTTATAGAAACCAGTTTTAAATCTCTTTGAGTAAGAAATCTTGTCACCGTCTCAGTTTTTTTCTAAAATTGAAAATTTTATTTTTCTCCAAATCTTGGGTCATTTGTTTCTCTCGTACCAAAATTTGCACGGTGATCCGCGATTTTAATTCTTTATTTTGAATGAGAATATGGAAATATTCCTTTCGGAAAGTTTGAGTAAAAGTCTAAGTATTTCACTTTTAAGGCTCATATTACATTAAGACGAACCGTTACAGGTGAACTAAGTCAAATAGCTAGGGTCAAAAAGAATGCAATTCGGTGGCGTATTTCCATATAGCCAACTATCACGCAATCATAACGAGCCACTATATCGCATCACTAATTGAGATAGTCCGATGTGTGAAGTTGCCTTCACTTCAATG
>LD373656.1:36302-49956 GCA_001465055.1 Ptychodera flava
AGCGATAACGATATAGAGTTGTTACATTTATGGTTGATTAGCATTACATTTATGGTTTGATTTGGTTATTCATTTATGGTTACAGTCACGGTGTTATTACAACTTTTAGTAGTGTTTTTACTATATTTCTGGTTTATATTTGTATGTCGACACCTCTCCGAAAAGATCAGGTTCGATTTGTCCTTTTTTCCCGTCACCTTAACTTCGTGTACAAGTACATAACGAAGATCATGCAACAGAACTGACGTCACAGACCTATGCGGGGTACCCTGGCGAACAGTGACCTTTTCTAATCAGATTCAATCGACAAGGGCATCGAGCCTCTGATTGAAATCTAGTATGGATACCAAGGTTTCCTTCGATTGCCTCAAAAATGTATTAATCGCAGCAATGAATTTACAATTCCCATACGCCAAAGATGAAAGGGGGCAACGGTATAAATGACAACGCTGTCATTAATGCAGGGTTTTATAACAGGACTTGTGCAAAGTCACCTTGGTGTCAAAGTTATATATTAAAGGTATTCGGTCACCTGTTTTTTAATAGCCAATCACAGACTTTACGCAGGTGGCCGCTTTTTAAAAAGGGCGCCCCCACTCTGCCAGCCATGGCATACTTAGCAGCGTCGTCTGCATGTCCTTTGGCGTATCAAATATGGAGGACCGACAGCTACAGGTGTTATGGGGTAGTACGCTAAGCCCCGCCCCTTTATATATGGAATATGCAAATTTACGATGACCGTGTACCTTTAACTTGTTGTTGTATTCTGTTTTGCGTGTAAATGGAGAACGTGAGAATATGATGGCATACAAGCTTATTTCTTGATCCCAAAGAGCAGAGCTGTACTCTGTGCTACAATGTGTTGTTTGCATCGCACGTTAATGGTTACGTTTTGGTGAGGTGTAATCGGGGCCAACAGCAGCAACCTTCAATTGCCCCATACATATCTGCCCCTGTCTCTGTCTGTCTGTCTGTCTGTCTCTGTCTCTCACCTTTTGTATCTATACAGGGGAATACAGAGCTAATCCTATTTTATTCATTTTGAAGGTTGATGACGTCAAAGTGCGATAAAACTAAATGTCAGCCACTTCTAATTGCTTATTACAAATAAAAGAAAACCAAATGTAAAAAAAGTACCCATCCTTCCTGGTTTGGGGGTTAATCACAGGAGATACCTTGAAACACATATACCGACAGCTATAACATTGACATTTTGTGTTCTAATGATAATGACCAAGCAGTTAATTGCTGAAGCCAGCACATTGTCACATACGTGATGATTATAACCTCCAAGCTCTAGTACCCTCGCACCAGAATCCTATAGCCTCTCAATAAACGCAGAACTTCGCCGGGGTCGTGGATAACTGAATATGCTTAGACAGTACTTTGACCCACATTGTTGTTTGTATGCTAGTTATTGATTAACGCATGATGCAGTGGTTTACAGCAGTGCCTATACGGCAGAGCTTTACTACATTAAGGCCTTGGCAAACATATTGAAACGCTTGCCTGGGGAAATTCCTTTTGTACCGGTGCTATAATGCAGCTGTTGAGAGCACAGAGGACTGATAAGTGCCTATTACTGTTTCACTTCGCGCAAATATGTCCCATAAATCTCTTTTCTTCGTAAATATGGCAGAAGTAAGCCCATGAAGGTATTTTTTCAAGATGGGTTTTGTATTCAATTTTTTAGAACAAAACGTGTCAAAAATTGGTTCAAAAACCACTCTGAGTTTGATTACCTTCAATTATATCTCCTTGAAAGTTTAGTTCTCGTTGGAAAGGGCATTATGTTATGTACGTTTTGCTTGTGAGGGCGAGCAAAAAGTGTATCTGTTTGATGAACATGGAAACACTTAGCCTGCTAGAGAATATATCAACCAAGTACGTCTGAAAATACTTGACCATAACGTTGTGTAAGTTTCTAATTTGCTTTTTGATGAAATAAAAAGCATTGGTGGTTGTACGTGTGGTGGAAATTGAATTATTTGTACTAGGAAAACGTATCACACGCACAGCTTATGGAGCAACTGTCAATGATTACATGGAGGCTAGATGTCCATCCAGAGAGCGTCATCTAATCCCAGAGTGAATGGAGAAAATTGTAAGAGCGTAAAAACAAATGTTGAATAAAATCACCGACGTTACATTAATGGTCCACGATTAACAAATAAGCAATATACACAATGAAACTTCGGTTAACCATTGACTTTGACATTCAAATGTAAAAATCATGCATCGAGAATGGCTTCAAGGTGAGTTCCCTTGTAAGCCAACCTGAAGTTCAAGTGATCAACGCATGCGCTGTATTAGCTTATTTTCAATAGCTTTCTGATGTACTATGGAGGCTTCCCTGTATATATATATGTAGGATAAAATCTACTTTTGCACGTGGGTAGATATCGCTAACTTCGCTATGAGTTAGTAGGTATCGTACATTTTGAGTCCGAATGGTAAAAATTTTAAAGTTCAAATATGTCCCCGAGACGCATTCTACCTTAATTTTGATCGGTGTCAAAATGCAGAATCGTAAAATTTTCTGGAAATGTCATGTGATTTTGTAAATATATAACTTGATGTAAGGGTTCCAGATAAGAGCAGTGTCTAATTACCTTAACTTTAACCAATACACAGCCAGTACATGCGCCCTCTACAGCGCACCCTTGTTGACATACCACATTTCAATGTGTCACCTACAACCATCCAGCCAGTAAGGAAACTGTCACCGAGGACACCAGACATGGCTGCTCCGAAATCTAAGCTTTCCAATGGTCGTGAAATTCCTATGATAGGATTAGGTACATGGGCTGGTTGGCAGGTACGTTGATAACTCACCGAACAGACATGATCGGCACACTTCACATCAATACGGAATTCACCAAACCAATATCGCATGGAGTGATTGTAGAAATTATCTTGTTTATCTGTTCCGGTTTATATCGGTGCGTGCCCATTTTCAGCGTTTCTAATTCTACATGTTCAGCGATAATTGAGCAACATTATAACTGGAGCCGGGCCGCTATTAGTTCTGGGGGGGAGGGGGAGGCTATCTTTACGTTGTAAGAGTTCGAAAAAACGTCTGCCATATTATTCACACAATTTCTCAAATATACATACCGATTACCCAAAACCTTCATATATTTGAGTGTCAGGCGATATCGCCGCCTGTTTCTGTAATATTTAACTCCGTTTTTCCTCTGCCTCCCTTCACCTCTGACTCGGGTAAACGCATGTGTGGAACATGTAACGGACGGACTTCACGCCACGGATCCGTGCATGGTTGTCCGCGGAACCTCTGACCTCTCGTAATGATCACATTCCATAGACAAGTGTGCCGAGCTGTGTGAGCTCTAGTATGAACACCACGATTTCATTTGATTCCTTAAAAACATATAAATTGCAGTAATCAAATTTAAATTCTCTTACGCCAAGCATGTAAGTTGTTAGAATGTCAAAGCTGCCATTATCTTGGTAAACTAGATAACAAGGGCACAGATAAATTCACCTCAAGGCCACAGTTTTATATATAATCACTGTAATATTTCTTTTTTGAGTATTATTAGCATGATAGAGCATGATTAGTAGGACTGTAGACCTGGTCTCAACCTATGACAAAATAATTTTCAATGTATAGCATTTCGAAGGCGATAGTGATTGCATATATGATTACCTCACAGAGAAAGGCGACATCGCATGAGACGGGATCTGTTACGTTATTTTGACGTGTAATTAATAATAATAATATGGTTTATTGCTCTAGAAGGCCACCGGCCCAAATCGCATACATCACAAAATATACAGAAAATAAGTTACAGTAAATAGACACAGAGATAAATAAATCATTGATAAACAAAAGAAGAAAAGGAAATACAATACTTCAAAAATACTCTTTTCTCAAATTAAAAGCTTTGTACACAAATATAGCAAGGTTTGAAATTATAACTTTGTTATCAGATGACATAAGAGAATAAAATTTTTCAATTGAAGGTTGTCTATATGACCAGACTGGTAAATAGGATTCTCTTAAATTCTGATAAAGGGGACAGACAGATATAAATAACTTCCTAAAACTTTTCGTAACCAGAGCAAGTGATATTTTCAAGCAAAACTGGTGGTCAGAAGTCTGTACCAAAGATAAACTTCGTCTTTATAGAAATTTTAAGTTAAACTTTCTACCAGAAGATTACTTATTTATTGATATGCATATGAAATTTAGAAGATCAATTGCTTGTTTGCGGAGGTCGGGTCTTGGTTTAGAAATTGAAGAGGGTAGGGTTCGTGGTATTTCTCTTGAGGAACGCACCTGTAAGATTTGTGATTCGACAGAAAGTGAAAATGACGTGTAATTAGAGCTAAAAGGACACCTTTCCAATTGCTCACACGGCACTGATAGTGTGTTCTGAGCAAATTTACGCCATCTGTCGGTTAGCACGAAACCAAATCCAATATTATCCCATTCATTTTTCTGCAGTGTTGATGATGATAATGCAATGAAAATAATATAATTGATATATTAAGTTATCATAATTAGTTTTATGTCATCATTGTTCTTCGTGATTGACGTTTGAAAAAGTACAAAAGATAAAGAATTTGAAGCGTCAAATTTGAATTCCTGATAATTCATACAAGATTCTCTTTTGACACCGTTGTTGTCGAATATGAAGGAATGAAAACAGTGCCTGTTGTGTTCACAAAAACTATCATAGCTTTCACATTGGAAATACACAATCATTGACAGATACCACGTCAGTTCCATGTATTGTACATGTGCCACATTAATTTTTGTCGAGTCATTTGCTGAGTTGTATGATCAATCACATTTCTACTGTAGCTTTGCCACTATAGAAAACATGACGTCATAGAAATATGCAAAATAGCTTAACTGAGATTAATAAGTGACACTTATTATTTTTCGCTGACTCATTCAAGGTTAAAGTTCGAATAATGAAAGCTTATGACAAAGTTCGAATAATGAAAATTACTTATAACAGATGTGTATACTCATGGAGGTACAAACGAGACATACAGACATCAGCACAGTTACCGACCGAGGTATATTCATGTGTCTTGGTTTTTGAGTCATTTACAATAACTAGCACCTTTGGACAAACATCAGGACAGCTATAAAATGTAAATTTTGTATTCACAGCATGATAATACTCACGCAGTGGACCGCTGGGGCCAGCACACCCAGCGCGTGATATTAAACGGTGGGGCAACCCTCGCTCCAGATTGTTGGGTCACAACGTACGCGGAACCCTGCCGATGCGATGTCATGATCAACTGAACATGCGTTGAGCGAACTTTGGAACAGTTCCGTCCTTCGAATGTTTGTTACTTATTAACATATGCTCGATATACAGCAGTACACGTTGACCTATATGGCCGAGTTTTAATGTATGAAGGCCCCAGCCATATAGGTTTTAAGGTTTATTGGAAAATTCTTTTAGTTAGCATTGCCGTGCCTCTGTTGAAAGTGTGTAGGGGCGATGAACGCAAAAGTATCAAGCCCTGTGTTAAATATTTAGTATATATATATATATATATATATATATATATATATATATATATATATATATATATATATATATATATATATATATATATATATATATATATATATATATATATGTATATATATTTATATATATATATATATATGTATGTATATTTCATTTATAATCATTTATTGGGAAATGAACGTACTTTCGCCAAATTACAGCTCCCGCGAAAAGAAAGAGCAAAAAATAAAAAAAATCAAGATAAAATGACTCACATTAATACCAAACACAAGACATACAAAACATTTAAATATTCATAATAACTAAAATCGAAAGGAAATCAATAAATTTACGACTACAATTATGAATATCTTTCTATATAAAAATTGCGAAAACCTGAGTAAGAACCGTCATGAATATTAAAATCATTATCAAATAAAAATGCAGTTAGAAATTTCATTGCACGCTGAAAAAGTAAAGGATCTGGTTAGGGTTAAAGTCCGGCTTTGAACGTAGAGGGCACGATGGAATGGAAAGACAGATTCAATACAGAATATCAGGGCAGTCACAAAAGAAAGCGGGCATTTTAAAAGAATGTTACATCCATAAATTGTCTGCGATGTTCAATATATGCAGTTGAAAAAAAGGAGCACAAATTATTTCTACTGTTGGTTGAACAGCCAATGTCGCTTTTTAGCACATATACTTGATATATTTACTCCGGATACGTTCCAGTCGATCGATCCAATAGTGTTGATGGGGATCAGACCTAACAGGCATCACAAGCAGACTTCTCACTAGGGTAACACGCGGAGTGATTTCAGGGTATATTACTGAATACGGAAACGTGAATCCGCAAAACCGAACTATATTTGAAGGCCTTGAATCCGTGCTGGTACTCACTTCAAGAGTTATGAATGTACACGTGCTTATAAAAATAAGGAAAAACAGCTTTTTAAAAATCTTTCTAAATATAGGAAGCAGCGAGATTGGGCGATAATATTTGAGTTCGTTAAGGGCTCCTCACTTGATCGAAACTTACCCTTTTAAAAACAGATGTAAAGTTACCCGAGGAAAGTGAGTTGTTGAATATCATCGTAAAAGGAACTGATAGTGCTAGCTGTTCTGAACGTCTGCGAATAATGTTAGAACCTTATGAGGATTTTTGCCAGCGACAATATTTTGTCAACGTTTAACTTGCACTTTTCGGTTAAATAATTTTGCGTCGATTTGTCGTACTTAATGGGGAAACTGAAATGTCATCGCTTAGTATAAGAAATTCAGTTTTCAACCCAAAGGTCGTCATTTGAACGTGGAATAGACAAGATCCTTCGAAAGGTGAAAATCAAAAGAGCTGAAATATAAATGGTGATAAAATTTACTGGAAATTTCAACCGGATACTGACTTTATGTGTCTTTCTTTTCTTTGCTCTCGCCGACCACTCCCTGTCTGTTCGTCGCCTACTATCTATACGTCTGTTCTCCATCACGCTCATATACGCACTGCCATCACAAGGCGCAATCGGGTCAGATTCGTGATGCGGTGAAAACAGCCATAGACACCGGGTATCGCCATATTGATACGGCCTATGCTTACAAAGTAGAAGATATTGTCGGGGCTGCTGTGATGGACAAAATACAAGACAAGACTATCAAGAGAGAGGATATCTTCATCACCAGTAAGGTCAGTCACATCAACTTTCTGCCATGAAAACAGTTCAAAATATGCTGTACGATCATATCAATGTTCTTAGTGTAATCATTTAGGTTTGCATTCGTTCTTTGATCTTTAATTAAGCTGTATCCCGACACTTTCCACAACTTTCGAAAGCAGAACATGTTAAAGAAGGGTGGTCGTCGGAACTCTGTTCAAAGGTTCCCAGGGACCCCTACGACCGATGTGATGCAGCTATGTTGAAGTGATGCATATAGATATCATGCATGAAATACATTGTTTGTAAACAAGAAAGTCGCACACGCGCAGTTCCGACGACCACCCCCTATAAGGTAGTCGACAGAACAGAAAGCCCGTAAACAGTCTGACCAATATGCATAGAAGAAACCATGTACTCTATTTCAAAGAGCTCTATCACAAAGCACTGTGTAATCCACTAGGCATTATCTACGTTTTTATGTATGACGGTGTTTAACCATGATTTCTGAGCATGCTAAATTTGATGTCTGCAATGTTGTTACATATCTGTAAACTCTGCGTGGAAAGTTCATACGCTAGCCGCAAAAATGAAGCGAAGCAAGATGCCAGCCATAATCTTGGGAGAGGATAGTAAAAATTAATGAATCGTTCGAAAATTTTCGCGGCTTGATATTGAAAAATTGTCTTTCCAAACGTTGCCAACGCCATGCCCGCTCTTAACTACATGGCAAATATTCTTAGACAGAAAACAATGTAAATCAAAATTCCTACAACTTAAAATAGCCTTTTGTGCTAGGAGGTCAAACCGCATAGTACTGAAATGCATTTTGGGTAAAAAGTCTACTTCTCGCCACAGCAAGTGCTTGAGATAGTGATCTTATAAATACTTTTATCACAAATGTAATAGTTTTCTGGCAAAAAGCGTGTTTGTTTGTTTGAGAAACTGGCTAAAATTCATGCATCTTTTCATTTTTAGGCATTTCTGGTATGATATTACTGTATAACCGAAACTTTGTTTCTGTTGTGTGCTTTTTTATTGAAAATATGGTGGACCGGCTGAGACTTTACGACTCACTTAAGCGGCAAAATAGTACTTAAGGTACCAAGAATTAAATTCACACAAGGGTCCGATGGTCTGTCTTTGATAGCAGCATGGTCTTGAACCATAGGGAATTCAGGCTCCGATGATGATGATCAGATGGTGACGATGATGATGATTAAACATTAAAAATGAAGGAAAATAAAAATATAATCGGACTCAGTAAAGTTGTTGTTGTTGTTATTGTTGTTGTTGATAGTATTTGTAGAAAAGAACAAAGTATGGGTTGCAAATTCAATAAAGCCAAACTATACACATGCACTGTAAAATTCAATACAGCCTTTATAGTATACTATACACATGCGCTGCAAAATTCAATACAGCCTAAATTTAGGCTGTATTGAATTTTGCAGCGCATGTGTATAGCATGGAGGTAGCTTACCTCCATGTCTACAGTAAAGCTGTATTGAATTTTGCAGTGCATAACTAATTTGTTCTTTTCTGCAAATACTATCAACTACAACAATAACAACAACAATAACAACTTTACTGAGTCCAAATATATTTTTATTTTTCTTCATTTTTAATGTTTCATCATCATCATCATCACCATCTGATCATCATCATCGGAGCCTGAATTCCCTATGCTTGAACCTCATGCGTCATACTTATCTTATGTTAAAGTTTAGTACTGTATAAAATAAACATTTACACATCTGTTTCCTGTTAGCTTTGGCAAACCTTCCTGGCTCCAGAGCATGTAAAACCCGCCTTTCAAAAAACTCTGAAGGATCTCGGATTGGAGTACCTAGATTTGTATCTGATCCATAAACCTGCTCCATACAAGGTAAGTGTTTACACGATATAATACAGTGCGTTTCACCTATAGGTACCGCAACTCAACGTATGTGACGGACAAATTTCACGTACAAAACAAACGATTAGCTTTGGTATCACGACACATTTGAAAGTCACCGACTCATTGATTAATTACAGTAAACCAGCATGGGGCAGCCGCTCTGTCTAGACTGAGAGATACACTTGATCTACAATGTAACTGTTTTTACAATTTCAGCTAATAGTTGAAGAGCTGAAGGTTTTCTCAAAAGAAACTAAATAAAAAGCCACATATTTTGCTGCAATGCACCTCAAAATTACAGAAATTACACAAAACACACACACCGTAACAAACTTCAAAACATTTATCTTTTGAACATGAATAAAGTGACCAGAATTCAACAGGCTACGTTTGCTTCTGCTCTCAACTCTGTGAAATGAAACGTCAATAGGAAACTTTAACCTTGAAAGGAATGAAATACACAGGGCCCGAATACGTCTACTTCGAGATCTGACATGAACCTCAAATGTCTATTGTCAACGCAAGAAACGACGTCTACTTTAAATATCACTGCTAACGACGATGAAAGCTAAAAATAAAATGTGAATTACGGACTAGTGTAAGCAAAACAAAATCCATATTCAGTGATGTTCTATGCGGTATAATATGCAGTATGTCAATTCATTTTAGCTTGTTGCCGAAACCGTAAAAATACATTGTAGATCAAGTGCATCTTTCAGTCTAGACAGAGCGGCAGCCCCACGCTGGTTTACTGTAATTAATCAATAAGTCGGTGGCTTTGAAATGTGTCCTGATACTCAAGCTTATAGTTTGTTCTGTACGTGAAATGTGTCCGTCTCATACGCTGATTTACGGTACATAGGTGAAACGCGCTGTAATAAAAAAGTATATAATATATACACTTATTCAACATACATACATACATACATACATACATACATACATACATACATGCATGCATGCATACATGCATGCATGCATGCAAGCAACATGTATTCACACATGACGAGAAACGAGATCAAGTCAGCTTTCACCATTAATTCCTGTTCTGTTTTGTTTTGTTTTCGATTTAAGTACGTTGAAGGAGAAATGATCCCCAAGGACGAAGACGGTAATGTGTTGTTCGACGACAGCATCGATCACGCCGATACGTGGCGGGTAGGTATTGTGTGTATAAAACAGTACTTATTGTCGGCTGGCTTGCTAGTGCACAGTACAATACATTACCCAAAATTGTGTTTGATTTGAAGGAAGGAAGGTTCCTTTTCTCATGACTTTTCAGCTCTGCATAGCAACAATAATGTTAAGCATCTAAGCAACTGTTTAAATACATCTGGTAAAGGTACGTTCCGATTTTAAACTCACTGCTGAAAAACGCCATATTCTGTAGGAACTACAAATGCCATAATTTTTGGAAGCAAGCTATACAAACTGAAGGGCTTTCTCTAAGTAAATATGGCATGTAAATTTCTTCTGTCCTTTCCATTTGGAAAAAATCAATATATTTTTCTTATAAAAAAGGTGCAAGTAGTATACCCTACCTGCCATCACATCATTCTGTTGGTCTAAGGACACAATCACTGGTTCATCTTACAAAAATGCAATCTCCTTAAATCAAGCATAATTTTCCAAGTCATTTAAAATTAGAATTGAGAAGAAGGGTGTGTTTAAAAGTACGTTTTCAAGTTTTTGTAAAACTAGTCTATGAATTTGTTTACACAATGGATATATGCCAGCCTTCATTGAGGAATCTCCAAAGGTACAGATCTCGATTGATCATGAAATATCTCCAGTACTGGAAAGCGATCTGTATGCCGCCGAGAAACTCAATATTGTAAAGAAAGTGTTGATGACGACTTTTCAAGCTGGGCACGTTAATTCAACAATGTTAAGTCGCTATAATGTCTATGTTGTCACCACTTTCAATTTTTGGTGCTTGCTGTTCTAAATTCTCCCAAACTACTGCGAATGAAGCAATCGTTTAGACATAGACATTTCCTAGGATGTACAGAGCTGATAGATGTTCCAAAAATTCTGGCATTTTTTGATCTGAGGAGAGATAGCGGCTCATATTTCATGCAAATCGTCATCAGATTTTTGTGTACTGAGAGTTAGACAATGATCACTCATTACAACAGAGTAGCAAACACCCCCGACAGTGTTGGTAGTTACAACCTCTTTCGCTTCTATACTACTAGATAAAAGTCTGTCAAGTTAATCTTTTTTAAACTATCTCCATGCTTTACAAAGTTAAATTTTATCGATTTATGTGCTGGTAGGCCCTAACTTTCCCAAATTATATTAACAATTTGTAAAAAGATAATGCCTGTCATATTCTGTTCAGAATCTCTGTGTTCTGTGTGTGTCTCGGAAGTGTATAATATAATATATATGTATAATATAATATATATAATATATAATATAATATAATATATATATATATATATATATATATATATATATATATATATATATATATATATATATATATATACAGAGAGACGGAGACAGAGAGACGGAGACAGACAGAGAGACAGACAGAGAGACAGACGGAGAGAGTTGAAGGGAACTAGGGTTGATTTGACATCGGCGTTGTATTACTGGTTAACTCCGTGTGAGTATAACTAGAACTTATACTCATTGCCAAGTTAAGCTCGAGTGAGCTCGTTTTTGCTGGTAACTACCGTTTTGTTATGGCCCTGGATGGTTCGTGCTGTATTGCTCATGGTACTGTAAGTTATTTTCACGGTATTTTGGTTGAATATCTTGTAGAGGGCGTCGTTTTGGGGGAATGCTTCTCTGATTATTTTCTTCCAAAGTACGTGGCAACGTTTTTGCTGTGTAAGGTGGGGTGTACCATTTTACATTCCTATTGCGCATCCCTTTATTAACTTAAGGTTGTGTTGCAAAAACGAGAACCACACAAAAATACAGTGCAACTGCCTTTTACGCTCAAACTGCCGCATGTCAGGGCACTGCCCGACCAAATCATTCATTTACCAGGACACCGATTTAACCCTAGATGATAAACCCGGCCAAATATATGTTTAACTTTCTGCTAGTACCTTCAACACCAGATTCAAGGACCATAAATCCTCTTCAAGAACCCAGCCAAAAATCGCAACACAGAAATACATATTTATACATTAAGGGAAGAAGACACAAAATATAACATCGCGTGGAAAATTCTTAAATAAGACAAACCGTACATCCCCGATCAGTAATAGATGCAACTTATGCCTACATGTTTGGGAGAAATACTTCATAATACACAAACCAAAACTGGCCACACTGTACAAACGTAATGAACTTAAAGCTTGTCAGCGAAAGCCGAAAATCAATTACATTTCCTCAAAATATTCGTAACATAGCTGTCATTCAAGAGACGGACCAACCAGTTATGTTCAGTCACACGTCACAATACTTTAATTCAGACTGAAATGTCCATACGCGGAAAACACAAAAGGAAATACCTGGAAAATTCACCCATTCCTGGGATATATCCTTTTCTTGTCCTTTATCATTTACTGTTGGCAGGAGACTCACTTGCATATTATTCTCAGTGCAGCAAATATTTCCTGTTACGCATTCACGTACTCGCTCACTTAGCAGTGGTATCTGATGAGTGTAAGTTCTACTTATACGAAACTGATAAGTCACACAACGCTTATTTGAAAATAACCCTAGTTCCCTTCAACTCCATATTCCAACTCTATATTCTTAATGCTCTGTACCTACAAAATCGAGCGTTCAGTACTTGGAGCAATTGTCCTTTATCATTTACTGTTGGCAGGAGACTCACTTGCATATTATTCTCAGTGCAGCAAATATTTCCTGTTACGCATTCACGTACTCGCTCACTTAGCAGTGGTATCTGATGAGTGTAAGTTCTACTTATACGAAACTGATAAGTCACACAACGCTTATTTGAAAATAACCCTAGTTCCCTTCAACTCCATATTCCAACTCTATATTCTTAATGCTCTGTACCTACAAAATCGATCGTTCAGTACTTGGAGCAAACACCCCTACTGCCATATATATATATATATATATATATATATATATATATATATATATATATATATATATATATATATCACTTAAATTTATATTACACTGAATATGACTTTTAGGAGATGGAAAAGTTGGTGGATGAGGGACTCGTCAAAACAATCGGAATATCGAATTTTAATCATCATCAAATTCAACATCTGCTCGACAACTGTTCAATTAAACCAGCTGTAAACCAAGTAAGTCAATATCATCACTCAATGTAATTCACCGATAAGCCTTTTTAGCAAGAAAAGCAGAGAAAATGTTGATAATATCAGACACATATTCTGTGATGTGTTCTCGTTAACACTGTATTTTTGACGCGTGGTTTGGCTTCCGTATTTCTCGCATTGATCCCGGGGAAAGTATCGCTGTCGTACATTAAAACCCTTCTTTTTCAATATTCACAAGAAACTAATAGTATGCTTGATTGTATTATAGTAGTTGGCTTACTACAATCAATCATTTATTTAATCTTACTGGGGAATACCACTTTGACCAAATACTATTTTTCTTTCCTTCGTTTTCAGTTCGAAGTCCACCCT
>LD373661.1:0-12885 GCA_001465055.1 Ptychodera flava
TTGTATTGAACGTCAAGTCTATGGTGAAGAGAGCGAAAAAATCACTCTCGAAAAGACGTATACATGAAAAGTGACCGTTCCATGCAGAAAACCTCTGCCAAACGAAGGGAGCGAAAAAATCACTCTCGAAAAAAAGGTATACATGAAAAGTGACCGTTCCATGTAGAAAAACACTGCCAAATGACAAGAGAACGTGTGATATCATCAGAACATAATACGAGCGGGCAGAAAGTGATAACGTATCCATTAACGTTCCGTTACCGTATGATGTTTTAACCTCTCTACTGTACGAGGCGAATCCTAGTACATTATGAAGTGCAGAGTTGGCTTCAGTTTATTTCCCCAATTTGGAAAGCCTGCCAAATGTGCAAATTAGTAACTATCTTGTATAACATTGCTAAGCTTCTTTCAGTAATATTTAATCAGTGAATCTTAAACATCATGAATATAGTATGTTTTGTCAACTTTGATAAAGTTCTTTTCGATACGTATCCCTAACTATGAAGTCTCACTACATATGCAAATGGCTTATCAATTTATCTGAAAACGCCAACACAAATTTCAACAATGTTGTATCATATTATATCAAATGTACAAAGCAAGTTTCGTCACTTTTGATCAAGTCAATCAAGATGTATATCCTTAATAAGGAAAGTTCATAAAATATGCTAAATAAATAGCAGCTGAAGTAAAAATGTTCCATGACTTTGAATAATGTTATCTCATCGTATCTAAAATGTAAATAATAAATTTCGTAAACTTTAATCTTGTCAATTCAGATATATTTCTAATTAGAAAAAAAAATCAAATATGCCAATTAGTAACTTTCTGACGTAGTAAAATGCTAAACGACTTTCCAAAATGTTATATCTTAATACTTTTAATGTATATAGAAAGTTTCGTCATTTGAATGGGTTTAGCATTGCTATACAAGATAGTTACTAATTTGCATTTGAATAGCTCCCTCTTAATTTGAATGTATGAGAGTGTTCAAAACCCTAGAGTAAGTTTTGTTTGTAAAACTTATATTGCTTGTAATTTGGCTTCTAACTAAGTTCGGAAACAGTTCGAAATAAACCAAATGGTCAAAAATGATGTACTGATGTCGAGAGATTGTACTTCTTTGCAACACACAGGTGATAATGCATGAGGTCAAAAGATAACTGTGACCATAGCAATAATGCTAATGGTCGTGGTGGTGATGATGATGATGATGATAGTGGAGGTGATGGTGATTCGTACGTCATTTTCCGGTCGAAGGTTTCCCAGCTCGGATGATATTCTTGCATGTACTCAGAGTTCATTACCAGTCTATGTCTTGATTGGTTTAGCCCAGGCACGTTTGCCGGGCACATTTAGAGGATATCACCCAATGTTTCCTGTTCCTGAGATGCAGTAGTATGAGTTTTATTTGAGCTTTGTTTCGTGTCTGACGCAGCTCAGACATGGATGTTTTCACAACGAAAGGGTATGGCAGTATTGGGTAATATCACATTATTATCGTCCATATCTCGACAGTCACTGTAAAATTTTGTACGGTAAACGTCACAAGGATTGAGCGATATGGACATGGATATTTGATATGAAAACGATGCCCTTTCTCTTTGAATAGAGTCGAGGAGTCGACCGAGTTCGGGCGCACTTTGGCAGCAAAATCAAAACTGCCACGGTGCAAATATTATCGCTAACTTTCCATAGCAGGAAGAATATGGCGTACGAAAAATATAGAACGCACTTGCAAATATCACACGCTTGGTGACTGGAAAAATTGGTGCAAGTCAAACGTCATCACCGTCATCACCTGTAGAAGTTACCTCTAGCACATGACAATCGTCAGAAGAGATGCCCCCATCATTATTTTAATATAAATTAAAAATTAAGCCCATTTGAAAGAAGCCGCATTCCATAACGATTTCTTAATTGATACAGACAATTAAGTTTCGATTGATGAACGAAATAATGGCAGGAACTATTTATTGAATAATGATCAGTGAAAATTCAAAATAAAGTTCGCTCGAATAAAATGTTAAGGAAGTTTTCAGATTGTAGAACAAGTTCCTAAAACCTACTTTTAATTTCCAAGCATAGACATAAACAAGTTCAGTACTTTATTTTCAAATGTCCATGTTCCCTTTTTTACAAACAGTGTAGCCAGCGCCTAAATATTTCAAACACTGACAATGACCGCCGACAAACGTTTAGTTCTCAATAGTAGCAGCATGAATGTAGAAGCAAATGAGCATTCGTGGCCAAAAATAAAACCACACAATGCCTGACAACGAATAGCGTGGTACACCATCATAGAGACAAAGGGACAGATAGATAGAATATTAGGCAGGCAAATAGGAAAGATAACATATTTGTTGGTGGAAGTATACATATAACACAAATTTTGCAATTGTACATGAATATCATACTCGAGAACGTACTTAGAAATGAGACAAGTCGGACATAATGTGTGTTTTTAAATGCTTTGAGATGATAGCCTGCCTTTTTCAAAGTGTAACTCAAGCTTGTTTCAATACTTATTTAAATGGTCCTTGAGTTTGAAATAGAAAATTTCCACGCGCTCGCTACCTATTGGGAGGTATATCGTGCCATGCGAATGACCGACCACTTGCTAGAGCTTGTCTAAAAAATACAAGAACTTAAACAGAAAAAAAACATGTGAAAAATATTACAAGACTCAACATATTATTTCCGTATTCAGCAACGCGAAATATCCGTGTTCCTCGAATCCCCTTCAAATTTTTACTTTGACGACATAGCTTCACAGGTGGAGAGCGGCAGCCATTTTGTTTGTTTACGTTGTTTACCATCAAATTGCAAATGCAGTTTGGGAATATTCCAAAACCGATGACGTTTATCGTGCATATCTCGACGTTTACCACGAAATATCGCGGCTGACATTTTACGGTAACGTCAGTAGGATGAGGTCATACGTGGAATGGGTATATAATAATTCATAATCCTAAATTTTATAACAAAACTTTACTTTCGGAACTTAATCTGTTAGATAAGAGAACAGCGACTCAGAGTGCATGATGCAATCATATTTGAAAATGTGTTCTAAACATTCACTGACTTGAAGGAAAACTAGGGACAGTAAGCTCAAATTTCTTTGTCAATAATACCGCTTTTTGATTTTTACGCATATTGATATGTAGGATTAATTTGAAACTAAGATTGTGTTAACAATTCATTGTCTGACCCTGCCTCCTCCAAAAAAAAAAGCTTGTTATAAATTCTTTGGCTTCATTTCAACTCTAAAATACTGCAACAAATGTACACAAAGTTGTTTGTTTGTGTTTGCTACTTCTCACTTTTTCCATTATCGGCGAAACCTCCCTGGAAATTGCTCGCGCTCACTGTCAGTGGATGTGCTTCGATGGAGCCATGCTTGTTGGGCTTAAGCTTGAGAAGGTGAGAGATTCGTGAGCTAACAATCTTATGCTGCCAATGGATGTGTACGTGGAGGTGCAGCGAAAAGTGAGCGTCGAAAAATGTTGCCTTTTTGCGAGAGAGTAGACAGCCACAAAGGCAAAACCGTCGCCTGCAACGCTTTTTGGCCGTCGAACTCAACCTGCCGCTGGGGGCGCAAGAGCGACCGTAAACGGTCAAATTTTTCCGTCGTCTCCAGGGTAAGTTGGAAAAATTAACATGTTACATTTTCTCGTACTCATTTTGACGTAGTGTATTTGCCACATTTTGTCTAAAGTCGGCAAATTAACCACGTTCATTAATAATGCATGATTTGCCAAGTGCAAACATTTTGAATTTGACACACCAGTGTCTACAAACAAATCCCTTAAAGTGCTGATCAGGATTTCGCTGTTCCAAGTAACTATCTAACCCCGTGTTATCCATGAACCGTTCAAGTGGAAAGAAAGATGAACTAAGGATGAGGAGAGATTGAACTTGTATTGGATCAGCTATGCTTTACTTTGAAACAAAGTTGAAAACATATCTACTGCAGGGAACTGAGCGTGATCGTGCGCACGTAGCGGTAGTCTTTGGACTCCCCTACCCCATTCTTATTGCTTACTGCGCTGCTCACGAAAATAGGGTCAGGTATGGATCGCCATTTATAGTCAGAATTTGATAAGCACAGTCACTTCAAAAGATCATGTTACATCACATCTGTATTGTGGCAAGATTGAAAATTAGGCGACGAAATATCGAAAGTTGAAGTTATTCGCACGGCTTCACTTTGAAGTCTTCGACTCTATACTTCTATGATGGCATTTAGTGGTGAAATAACGATTATCGTCTTTGCTTCTTTTTCATCGACGTGTCTTTCTATCCATCCTTTCGCATGTACGGCAGTGACTCAAAAATAAGTGATTTTGCGAGGTTTTTTCCCAGTCAAAGTCGGCATAGGATGCTTGTTTCGGTTAACCATGGAAGTGTGATTACTCCGTGGGCAAACCATAGCCCATACCTGACGCTATTTTCATTAGCAGCGCACCCTGGCGGTAGAAATGGGGCAATAAGGAACCTGGAACGCCTTGTGGATCACTCCACGCAGTGTAAAACAACCTACGTGTGTGTATCGTAATGGGGATCACTTCATACAATAGCGGCCTTTTGCTTATAAACTGACAAAAAAACATTTGTTTATTATGTGTACAGAGATATAAACAACGTCAAGTGACAAACATTTCAGTGTTAAAATCATTACAGTAAAAGCAAACTTGTTTCGCTCATGATTGTGCACGTTTGCGTGGTCAACAGGGGCAGCACTGTATGAAGCTATACTGGTTGACTCGTCGTTTGGACAAACTTATGAACAATCCAAAATATGTCACCGCGAGGCTGGGGAGATCAACAAAAAATGTATGAAACAATTTTACATTTATAATGACCCTTAGAGAACTTGTGGTAGTTGTTACAGTTTTGACTAACTCAACTGTTTTACAGGATCAAGTGTTGATCACTGTCAAAGTCAGGGAACGTGCCATGATCAGAGAATTCTGGTACCACTATTTTTAATCACTGCCGGCATTGCCCGAGGAAATGTAATGGTAAAGTACCTTTTTCAACATATGAGTGAATGTTTAAAGCTATTTCAATTCATTTTCATTCAAAATTTAATTCACTTTCAGCATTTTATGGTCCGCTACGCCCAAAATTCGATTTTAATATTTTTGGCCATCATTTTTTTACGTTCACTTGATTGCCACCTTTTTGGGGTCAAATAAGACGTTCACGAGATCACGAGAGTCCTAAGGATGTGCCCTGGAGATGTGATCGCTTGCCGATGTCCAAAAAAACCTGACTTTTCGAGAGAAGTAAAAAATGAAAGAGTCAGCATTGCGTTTGACATTAAAAATACCTTCACAAGTGAAAATTCCTAAGCTTAGCAGCAAATACAGCATTTATCGGACCTTTCCGTGGACCAATGGTCAAGGTAACGGACTCACTATCAGAGGAAGGTAAGCTCAAGACCCGGTAGGTCCAGAGTAATGGACTCACTATCGGAAGACGAGACTCTAGCACGGTGTTGTGCCGCTGAGCAAGGCACTTTTTCTCCTCAGTGCTCCATTTGGGGTTAGTTGGTTATGCATACCTCATCCTGTAATCCGGCCAACACCTGTTGGATGATGGACTGATAAAAACAATTCCTCCCTCACCAGCAATTGCACGTACAGAAAACCCTAGGAGACGAGCTTATTTACATTCCGATATTTTTTGAATGACTGAAAGCGCTATAGAGTAATTTTATTCTTGAAATAAAAACGATAGAGCTTGTAATATGTTTCCCTAGTTGTCCCGGGCAGTAATCAGTAGGATGAATAAATCCATTCCGGTTCAGGGTCTTTCCGGTCAGCCTCTCTTCGCCTTGCCTATGCAAATGAATTAGCCTTGTAAAGTTGATGACCCCGAGTTGACCTACTCGAACCTAATGTTGACACGATTTGGAATTGTTGGCCGCTTCGATTTTTTCCAACGCCAGTGCGACATCTCTGGAAAATTGTTCACTGCAATGCGCAGTCCTTTTGTTACCCACTATGTCAGTCCGTAAGCAAATTAATACTTCAGCTTTTCAACCCCGCAGCCACTTTTTTCACTTTAGCTTGCGATGTGAAAGATTTATGAGAAAACCTTTATGCTCCATTAACGAAGGTATAGATTTAGATGACGAGTTAGCCTTTTCCCGAGAGTACGCTCAAATATCAAGCCGTGTAGTGCGAGCGCTATTCGGCTGTAAACTGCCATCTGAGCGCCGCAAGAGCTCATTCCATTTCTACAAATCTTACACACCATCATATTCTTGACCTTTTCCCACGAAACAGTCACTTGGCGGCTCAATTATTCGACGGAAAACCTTCACAAATTGTTAGGCTTTAGTGCAATAAGGGACTCTGACTCTCGAAAAATACAGCGGGATGCTCAAAATGTGGAGAGAAAGAAGGGGGTTACTCAATTTTCGGTGAAAATAAATTAAAACACCTCTCTGATTGCACCATCGCACACGTCAATTTCTCAACATTTTCGCTTTGATAGGGCGGACAATTGTTACCCATCTTCGAAGTAGCCATCAATAGGGAAACTTACTTTTTTTAGACATTGAAAGTCAGATCTCTGCAACTCTGGGCAAGCACTTTAAGGTTTCCGTCCAAATAAGGAAGCATTTTGATCTTTGACAAAATTTTTATTGTCTGACAGGGGCGTACTCTTAAGATAGAACGCACCTCGGGGACAGACATTCGGACTCTCAAACTTTTACAATTCTCTTCTGATATAATACATGTGGGGATTCATTTTAAAGCTCTTTGTGAAAGAAAACTTTTCACTGGCTTAGTTTTTCCAAATTCGAAAATTTTGACTTTTCTCCATAGAGTTAACTCAGGAATGGCGGCCACTTGATTTTGAAAGAAAATGATTTAAAGATTCCTTGAGGAAAGTTAGAGCAAAAGTTTATCAAGATATGAAAAAGAAAATGTCATTGTAGATACATAACCATCAGGCTGGACACCGACCCTTGTAATTTTGGAAAGTATGTTTATTATAAACAGTTCACCAATACGAAGTCACCATGAAACTTTCCAGAATTATTTTCTGTATTTGGTGAGACGTTGGATCATGCCTCACTACAGGCGCAATACGGAGTCTGTATACTTGATCTTTGATGATCCTTACTGTCAGGTGCGTAACCAAGTTGAAAGAATTTCCGAGACGGAGATAGAAATAAGAAGTGTAAGACATATGAAAAGGTCTGTCAGTCATATCTCCTTTGCCAAAAGAGAAATGGATAGACTTTATAAGCAGCCACAAAAACAAAAGGCTGTTAATCAATTTAATAAGTTAAGAATTGTCAAAGCTGGCCAAAGAATTTCTTGGCCCGGGAAAGGAATTTCTAACTGTTGTTGGTTTTGATGATGAAAAGAAAGGCAAAACATATTCTGTATCTGGAGACAGTTGTATTTTGGAGAACAATGTGTACATGGGAAACCATGAAGAAACTGACACCAGAATTTGGCTACATGTTTCTAAGTGTGACTCAAGTAAGATTCTGGTTTATTCTCCAGATGCCGATGTCTACAATATTGGATTACCATTTCCGTCATCAAATGATTTTGACAAAAAGTAATGGAATAGTAATAAAACATATATGTGCAGCTAAATACAAAGTTCACTGAGCAATCCTATTTGAATTTAAATTGGTCATGCAATGCTACTGAATGTGACTCCGACCTAGCTGACATTCCAGAAAAAGAAAGGGTTAAATGTCTCCAGGCATTGTACATTGTATAAGATTGTAATTATATATCCTTTGTGGTTTTGGAAAAGCACACGCTTTCTTCCAACACTCACCTTTTGTGTGCTAAAAGCTAAGCTATGGCAGCTTAGCCTCAACAGAATCTGAAGAAAGTTTTATGGCATGTTTCCGCCTTATGTACTGTATATACCAAGCGTCACAAATGTGAATTTGCAAAGGATTTTACTTGACCAGAAGATTTATTTAAATACTAGAAGAGAAAGTTAAACTTTGTTCATTCAACAGAAAGAGACATACATATGCAGTGGATTAAACAAATAGGAAATACATTTTTTGCAAGAATGAGAAATGACGATAAGTGTACTCCAAATGTTACAGCGCTAGAATACCTCTGGCTCAGATCAATATATGTGTAATGAATGTGGAATCAAGTTGACAAATAAGAAATTTATCTTCCCTGCTATACAGACTATGTTTTTAAATTTTGTAATGGTAAACTAGAAAACGTTTGGGACAGTGACGAGAATATTGCCTGTGTCCAGGAGACTGTTGAGCGGTATTTAAATAATTACACATGAGAGCGAGGGCAATATCACTATTTATTGCCTGTCCAAGGGATGGTGGTCATGATCGAAATATTGATGATGCCCGAGCCGTAGGTGTGGCGTATCCAAATTTGTTGCTTGCATAGTCGCTGAACACAGAAATTGCATTCCTTGTTGCCATTTTCGTTCGTTTGCTGTTTACTTGCATCAAAATATCGTCTAACTGTGTCGGTGACAGCTCTGCATGACGTTTCGCAGCGATAGTTGCCGTCTGCAAGTACAAGCGAACGACAATTTGTTATGCGTAGAAAGGATGCGCAGTAAGTAAAATGACGTCATCCATGTAATATCAAATGCAGAGGGCATCATCAGGTTCGCAGAGGGCATAATCAACTTTCTTTTACATGTCACATGAGTCGTGTTTAACCAATGGCAGTGCACTCTGAATGAGTGAGGTGTAATAAACTAAGATACGCCACTGTAAAACAGGCTGTCAGAAAATAAAAACAATGCAAATCCTTTCAAAAGATCTGTTTCATGTGGACCCTGGTGTCACTGTGTTTAAAATCAAAGTTGTCATGTTGTAATTCGAGTGAATCTTTGGATGATGATGACAGACTGTTTATAGATTCGGAAACATTTTTTCTCATCATGAGTGTTGATACTCTTGATTTTCTGATATTTCTTATTCACTTCTGCGGCGATGTCATACTCATTTGTATCATTGCTTCCTGTGGTCCATATAGTAACAATATTATGTTTTAATTTGCTTCTAAGCTATCACAATAATGACAACCGAAGGTCAAAGGTTTGCTTATACGTTGGATTGGTAACCCAAAACCTTTTAGCTGAAAAGATTTTCTAAATAAATTTGAAATAATTTTAACCATGAAAAATTGATTTTCCGCCACGAGATAAACAACATGTCAGCAAACATTACGATGATCAAGTTTAGCGCGGCAACAGAAACCGAAAGCAATGGTGCTTTGAGAAATCTGAACTTCGCTCTTTTTACTCACAAGCGTTGCGATTTCCCCAACTTGCAATGCGACTAGAAAATGGTGAAAGAAGATGGCTCGAAAAACATTTGCTTCGTAACAATTTTCAAGACATTCGTATGGGGGACACAGACAGCATGGTGGTGCCTCAAATGCACAGACAAACGAAGCCCACGACAGGAAGTCAGTACATTATGATGTAAATTTTGATTAGCTCGCAAGTGTTTAAAGCAGTAAGTTTTGCCATAGCATCTCAAAAGAAACTTTGTTGTTGTGTGAATGCTTTTGTCGTCATACAAATGGTTGGAACAGCCACATTGAACAACCAGGTACACGTTTCGAGAAAAGTGTCAAAAACATTGTATTGATCTAAAATTTGTGGAAAAACATCGGTAATAGTAGAATTAGTGGATGTGTTACAATCCCGACTAGACCAGGTTCTAGCTTAAGATACGTGTAAAACTTTCATACTTTTGATTTAGGCATTAACTTTATTCTATAAAGCAGAGGTTGAGATTGACAAAAATCTCTTCTTGAAGTCTGCCTTAATAATTTCACCCTTGTGTGCTTCCGTCATTATTCGGGAAAGCTACGATATCTGCACTCTCTCACACCTCAGTGTCTACAGTGCCCCGGATGAAGTTCAAGGTTCTTTAATTTTGTTAATGCGGTCCTATTTTACTCATATTAAAAGAGACCATTGTGTTTACTCACCATAATGGAACAGTTCACAGTTTGCGTGAGGGTATCTGTATCTCTGATCAACTGTATCTATTTTAGAGATCATTCACAGCGGTGACAGGTATGATGAGCATTAAAGCCTAAAGGGGTCTATATTAGGGCGCCCCGGCAGTCAAAGCAGTGTTTTTCTTCGGTTATTTAACATACAGTGATAGTGATTGCGTATTATATCACGCAGAAAGCATTATGGTTGATCCTAATATTTGAAACAAATTCAGTTATACCGAAACTGATGAGTACGGCTTTTACTTATGTATACTGGGACAAGATAGAAATGGCATCACTGGTCAGCAGGGTCACGACCAGAACACATTGGGAACGCTGTATGCAAAATACTTGATTCTGATTACAATTCAGACGCAAATGTCTTTAACATACTATGTTTGATGAATTTGGCACTTACCATTCCAGGACGAGAATTTAGTTTCAATATCATGGATTTTCGCTAAATACTCCCCAACACAGTGCTTATGCAAATGTGAACTCTGCGACTTTTTAGTGGATTGAGAATATCACTGCCGCGACTCGTAATGAAGTGTCTCTGCATTGTATCGTAAATGCTATTTGCAATATATAGTCTGGTGCCGAAACCCTGATTTTATGTCGAACCCAAAAATTTCGGCCCTACAATGGTTCTCGGTGGTTTCTGTATCTTCAAAGCCTACTGAATCAGGATCTGCATGATGCCACCCTGGCACCCTTGGGCATTTTAATATATTCAAGATGGCCGCCAAGATGGCCGCCAAAACATGTAAGTGGTAATATCTCAGCTCTATGAAATGTTATCAAAGTGATTTTGGTGTCATTTGCCAGGTAAACAGGGCCTAGGAATTCATTTCTTTCATTGCCCAACATGTGCAACTCTTAGTTTGCATAAAATCCAAGATGGCTGCCAAAATCACCTCCAAAACAGGTAAAATGCCATATCTCAGCTCCATGAGAAGCTGTTGGAGTCATTGTGGTCTCCTTTGCCAGGTAAATGGGGTTGGGGAATTCATATCTTTCATTGCCTTATATGTACAACCCTTAATTTGCATAAAAAAGCCAAAATGGCTGCCAAAACGACATCCAAAAACAGGTAAAATATCATATCTCAGCTCAATGAGAAGCTGTTGGAGTCATTTTTGTCTCCCTTGCCAGGTATATTTGGTCAAGCAATTCATATCTTTCATTAGCTTAAATGTAAAACCCTTAATTTGCATAAAAATAGCATAAAAGTCAAAATACTTGTTTCAGTGTGTAAGGAGTCATATCTCAATACACTATGCCACTGATTTTGGTGTTTTTCGGCATGTTTTACGGGTCAAAAACTGGTATCTTTTGTTTTATTTGCTATAAAATCAACCATGAAAGTCTGAAATTTATGCTTACAATCCAAGATAGCTGCTAAGCTTGTTTCCACAACATATATCAACGTATCTCTTAACTGAAATTGTATCCTAGAGATTAATACAGTAAGGGTTCGAGGCTGAAGGATAAGTTTCTTTCATTATATTAAATGTAAAATATTTCATTGAAAGCCAAAATGACCACCTAATATCAACTATGTCCACACAAATGGAAGCCACAAAAACATTGAGTCGTATCTTAACCCACCAAGCATTGTTAAGACCTATTTTGTTGTGTTTGGTCAGGTTTTATTGGTCGCAGGGTTTTCATTGCTTGTTTTCTGTACTGGAGAAATCTTACTTCTAATGGAGGGATTTTATCCCGCATTGTAGCTATACTGGTTTCCTAAAACATCGCACCGTATCTTAATTTATCCAGCAATCTTTGACACAAGGTTCTATGTGTTTGGGTCCGTCTGAGAGGTCATGGAATTCACATTTCCACTCATATAAATTTTCAAACCATCCATTTACATTAATTATATTATTCTTTTTTTTTGACAGTAAAGATACTTTCGTGTTGTCCCTCTGAAGTTCTACCCTTATCTTCGCAATCGTCATGCTGCAAACAATTTTATAGTTTCTGCAATACGGTCATCCGTAGGGGCATCATGATCATCAAGAATACCAATGTTTGCGCTTGACACCCATCCAAAGCACTTTGAACAGTTTAATTGCAGTACAATTACTTATACCCAATATTTAATTGGATTGTTGTTGTTTTTATAATTAAACATATATACACCTTGCTCCTCCAAAAGCAATCTTTTTCACTAGTTCTAATCCACTACCTGACATAAAAGTTCTATACTGATGAGCATGTGCATTTTTCCTTGTGTCTCGGAATGAAACCAAACGTTTATTGCAGACTAACGTGTACTGTTTCGATGACTTGTACAAGCTTTTATTGGACTATGAAAATAAACATACCAACAACCAAAAATGTCTGCAGAAAAAGAGCTACAACTTCTAGGTGCCCATGTTTTGTCTTGTTATGGTGCAGTGGGCTACATGCTAGCCATTTGAGCCGCAACACACTAAAACAGCTTCTAAAAATAACGAGCAACTTAACTGGCACACACATATATAACTTGGACAAGAAAAAATTAAAAAAAGTAAAATATTGATGAACATGTAATATACGCACATAGATATTCAGATTTAAACGTATATATCTCTATTTTAATACCCGTTTGTTTTTGATTTTGTAAAACCTTTATTGTACTTTATGATCAAGATCCCAATTGGGATACGACTTCAATAAATGCTTACTGAACTTCACTTAACACTGCGGCGACTGCTTCCTTTCTACTAAGGTTTGCACGACCTCGCTCAGCCGTCGGATCGCGCGAACATCTGGTTTTTATCAATAACCAGACGATCGGTTCTCTCGAGAACGATCCATGAAATATTGGGCAAAGTGAGAAAATACCTCGATGTGTAGCAACCTGGGGTGTTCGTTATTTACATATCAAAGAAAAAATGCATTT